>MU227546.1:1531631-1549799 GCA_018584345.1 Thuja plicata
TGTTCCTTTTGATCTCAACCATTCATCTCCCCATCTCTGGGATTGATCTCAACCATTCATATCATCACCAATTCCTATATAATAAACCCTTCATAACCATTTGAAGGATCCAGGATTTCAAGCTCTCATGGGCCATTACTCTGTCAATTTGGTTCTAGCATTCAAGTCATCTTGCGATTACACACTCGTTTCAATTAGCAACTTCTCAACACTTCTCAAGTCATAGACGTTGCCCCGCCAATATTGAGCATCAATAATAGCATTTCGGAAGGAGTAGAGAGAAACAATAGAAGCTTCAAGCATCGTGGGGTTTGCATTTATTTGTTTTCCTTTCTCTTGCTTGTACATTTTATTGATTACGTTTCATTGTTATTCATTTTAGTAGTATCATGTATTTGGTTTATATCAATTGTGAAACCTTTTCTACTGACCCTTGCCTTTGGAAAGCTTGGGAATCCACGGATCACGAGAAAGAGAGGCGTACAGTATGAATAGAGAAAAAGTGGATACTAGTTTTGAGAAAGGAAAAGCAATTTTTTTTAAAATCAGAACTTAGATGAGTCAGCAGTGGGTAAGGAAGTCTCCTGATAATATAGATCAAAACAATGATGGATTGAATGGCACCCAAAGCAGTGACTTGGGTGGATCTACCATCTTCAAATAAATATGCAAGGAGACAACTAGAACTATGCATAAAAGCCATCATACATCGGTTCCAGACATGCTAGCAAGTCCAAATCAGCATATTGATGAACTAGGACACATTATGGTTCTAACCGAGTCAGGATCTCAGTTACAACCAAGGGACTCTGGCTTAACCGAGTTAAGTCGGGTTGTATGGATTTTTTTGAGCTTCATTCCGAGCTATGCTAGCTATCATGTATGAAGCATATAATGAAAACTCAATGGTAAAATATCTTATAAAATATTAATTGGAAGAGTTATTATTTACAAATTTTTTAGTTTGCAGAGTGATTCAGAGTAAATTTGTGTTCAAAATCTTTAGGTTGCAAAGTTTTATCAAACCTCTGAGCATTATGGTGTCTACATCTAGTAGTAAGGTTAAGAAAGGATCTAAGCTGTTAGTGAGGAATGCTATCTGTTGTTAGAGTAGTCTTAGTTTAGCTAATAATTAATTCATTTAATTATTAGTCTTTCTACTCTATGCTTAAGTTTCACTTAGGCAGCTTATATTTCTCTAGGGTTTTCACCTTTACGGTTTCGTGAATCCTTTTATAAGGATTTACTTCTTTACTTTTCATAACTGAGATTGTATTCAGTATTTTTGTTAATAGAAATTCTTTTCTTGCAACATGGATTTCAACTCTCTGGCTTTTTGGCCGCCATAGCTTCTTCTCTCTTCTGTCTTTTGCTTCTGTCTTGTAACTGTCATGCATGCAGGTGATCTTGGGTAGATTTGCATTTATCAAATCTAACATGGTATCAGAGCTCTCCTGCTACTCGCTGTTCTGGTCTTTTTGAAGCAAGCTTATTATAGTTTAGGGGTTTGAAGATCGCCAGTCTTTTCTGGCATTTTTTATTGATTCTGAGGGGTCTTTGTTTTTTGAGGCACTTTGGACCAAAACCAACCTCACGGTTGTGTCCAGAAGCCCCAAAACCATAGAATACATATAAGGCTCGTCTGATTTGGACACTGGAGCCTCTGGGAGAATTTTTTGGCCTCCTAAGGGCCGTACGACACAGTTTTCAAGAATTTTTTTAAAAAAAAACCTTGTTTTTAAGGTTTTTATGCATTTTTTTTAACGCGCACAGTGAAAAATTGAAAGCGCCACTAGTGCGCCGCCGGCGCACCACCGCCGCCAGCCAGCGCCTGGCAGCCACCCCACTACTCCGCCACTCTGTGCACCGCGTGACCCCTGCTGCCCTTCTCCCCGCCGCTCCGCGGCCCCCCGGCCTCTCCGACCACCCTCCTCAGTGTCGCTCCGGCTCCCGCCGCTCCAGTTCCCGCCATGCTTAGCTCCGCCGCCTCTGCGGTCTCTGCGGTGCTCTCACTGCCGGCCCCGACGGCCACCACCAGCCGCTCCGCCCGGCGCCGACCGCTCCCTGGTGGCGTGGCTTTTGTGCTAGCCCCTGCAGGCTCTCTTTGATGCGTAGGTGGTCATATGAGGAATCAGGGGCTGCGGCCCAGCCCCTTGAGCGCGCCATGCGCCCGGGGGCCCACGTTTTTTAGCCCTAGGGGCTTAAAAATTTTTTTTGAGGCCTTTCTGACCCTCTTGGAGTGTTTTCGCTCTATCTTGAGCATCCGGGGGTCTTTTTTTGACTTCCATATATCGTCGAAAATCTCTTTCTGAGAACTTTCTGATGATGGAGGTTGGGTTTTTGGGTTCTGCCGTTTCAACAACATTTTTTTGCTGTTGAAGTCCGATGTCTGTTCTTGCCTTTCGGGAGTCATATTTGGCTCATCCGGACTCCGTTTTTGGCAAACGAGATATCGTCAAAAAGCTGGTTCAGTGATCTATTCAGTTGCAAGGGTATTTTTTCTAGATTTTGCTCTAGGTTTTCTCTCCTCTGAGTTTGGAAGTTTATGCACTCTGGTGGATTGCTTGGTTCTACAGGTCCTGGGATCTCTTCTTCTGATTTTCTAGCTCACTCTTCTTTCTGACTCCTGAGCTTGTATGCTTCTCTCTGATGCATTTTTATTCTGTAAACACACTGAGATAAAGTGCCTTCTTCTGTATATCTGGGATCTTGCACACCTTGTATGGTTGTAGTACTTGCACTCTGTTATAAAGTGCCATGGGGGGTTATAATGTTTTTGCCATTTTAGGTGCATCCACCTTTGTCAAGTGAGCGTACCTTCCACGACATTAGCCCATGCTGTGTGTCAATGACACCGCCCTTTATCTTGTGTTTGTACTTCTGTTGCACTATTGGTGTTCCTGGTTCTTCTTCTGCAGATGTTTCTGGTATTGTATTTCAGTGTTCTTGTCACCTCTCTCGGTTCAGCATTATGGGGGGGTTCACCTGTTGGTTCTATTGCTTCCTAGTTTGATTGATCAGCTCTTCAGACTTTGTCTTCTCTACCTAGTCATGCACTTCAGTGGGGGTTCCAGCAGTTTCTCCTGACAGAGTTTACAGTTCCTTGCTTTGGAGATGTTTCTTGCTCATTCTTGTTCCTTTCTCTGGGACATCTTTTCCCTAGATTGAAGGCTTAGTTTCCTTCATCTAGTTTTCTTTCTTGTTTTGGGTACCTGATCAGGCCTTGTTGCCGGAACCCAACTTTCCTGCTTTTTGCAGTAGTTTAGTTGTTTTGCTTCTCCCTAAGTTACACTTAAGGGGGGGTGTTAGAGTAGTCTTAGTTTAGCTAATAATTAATTCATTTAATTATTAGGCTTTTTACTCTATGCTTAAGTTTCACTTAGGCAACTTATATTTCTCTAGGGTTTTCACCTTTAGGGTTTCGTGATTCCTTTTATAAGGATTCACTTCTTTACTTTTCATAACCGAGATTGTATTCAGTATTGTTGTCAATAGAAATTCTTTTCTTGCAACATGGATTTCAACTCTCTGGCTTTTTGGCCGCCATAGCTTCTTCTCTCTTCTGTCTTTTCCTTCTGTCTTGTAACTGTCATGCATGCAGGTGATCTTGGCTAGATTTTCATTTATCAAATCTAACATCTGTGAACCTCCAAAGTTTAAGCTTTATCCAGCGATTGCAGAGGAGATAGATCTGATGGGAGCTCATTCCTTGATTCCTCCAAAGGTACTAATTATTAATGACATATGAGTCTTCTATCAAATTTCACCATTCAACAACTAGGTACATTGGAAATCAACAAATCATATGAGAAACTTTGTGAAGCCAGAACATAAACACCTCAAAGTCAAGGGTTTGACTCATATCATGCATATGCCACAAAATTTTTAGATTAAGTGGATTAGGTTTGTTCTGAGCTTTGTTCATGACATGCATCTTTGGTTGGAGAATCCAATGAAGATCACCAAGACAATGGTACATCATGTTAGAGGGTATCCTATGCTTGACAAGCCAAAAGCTACCAAAACCCTACCCCAGGATGACCTAGTCAAGAAGACTCATGCCGAGTGGGATGGTAGAGGCATGAGATTGAATGGAGTCATAGACATGGAATTGAAGTTTGGGATTCCTATAATTGCACATAAAATCTATAGTTCTAGCTAACCAAATAGTGTACCATGTGAGGCTATGGACTTGGCATACAAAGTGGTCAAGAACAACCTTTCATTCGACCTTGCTGAGTTACAACTCATCCAATTAAGCAAGAACATAGAAAGCATTCGGGCATCGAATACCAATCCATGTAAGTTTGGTTCACTTCTGGTCTGCATATTCTTTATATTCATAATTTTTTCCCTTCCAAAGGCACAATTGTTTGGAAGAAGGACAAACCCATAGTTTATCAGATAAATGATTTCATAGAAGAATTAGGAGATAATTTTGAGAGCATCATGGATGCATACTTTGAGGATTTCAGATAGAAATGTAGAATAGATATAGAATTCCTAAACAATTGGTAGAGGACTACAAAGATTATATTTGCTTCCTAGTTGACTATGATAAAGTATACATTCAGGCAGTCAAGCCTAGGGTTGCATGGGTGAAACCTCTTGCATATGAGGTTAACATTGATGAGACAAAAGATATCATTGAAGCTCTTTTGAATGAGCCTATTGATCCTAAAGCACCATAATTTGGTACTTATGAAGAAGCAAAGGACATAATATCATTAGAGATTAAAATTCCTAAGATCTTGAAAAGAGGAAAGAAGAGGTTAGAGAATTTTGAAAAGAAGTATGGCAAGACTTCAGACTCTCCTCCTTTTATCACTAAAAGAAAAGAAGATGAAATTAAGATAGAAGATGTTGAACCTGAAAAGGAAGAGGAAGAGATAGAAATAGAACCTCCTAAAAAGAAGAAGAAGGTATCCCCGAAGCTGAAAACAAAGATCTCTACCCTTGTCATCACTACAAGAAGATCTAGAAGGAAACTTATATTGCCTAAGGAAGATGAAGAAGATGATATAGTCATATTCAAGAAGCCACCACCTACCTTTGAGAAGAAGATTGAATATTTTATAGGAGGAAGTGGTATGAGTCCTCTAAAATCATTGAAATATTCCTCCAAAACTAAGGATGAATAGAAGAAGACCGAGGAAGAAGTTGTAGAGAAAATGGAAAGATGGAAGTATGATCCATTTGAATTGAAAAGTCATATGACTGAAGATCTATTCAAAGTAGTATCTATTCCCTAGAGAAATGAATTTAAAATAGAAAAGGATATTAGGGAACATAACTTGAAGAAATGCATGCCTACTATGACTAATAAATAGGTTAAAGAGGTCATGACCAAATATGTGAACAATCACACTCCAAGGTTCAGGACATTTCAAATATTGAACAAGAGAATAAAATATGTTGTGCAGGCTACTACAACGGTGTGGAAGTCTATTTTTAAATCAAGGGAGATGATAAGGAAGAGGTACCGAGTACAAAACCCAAGTTAAAGACTAATGATGAAGAGTTACCTGAGGTGGAAACTATTGAAGAATCCAATACAAAACTGATAGTAGTAGAAGTGATGGCATCCCTACCCCAATCACCTATTTAGAACATCCTATCTCTGAGAAAGGATAAGACTAAAAAATCTACATCTAGACTAGTAGGAACCGAGCATCAGGCTCTACCTACTACTAGGCTAAGCCTAACCGAGTCTCATAAGGTCATTGATGCTACAGTTGGTGCAGATAAAGTTAATGATCCAGTGGATACTGAAGTCAAGGATGATAATGGAAAAGGTAAGGAAATTGTTCCTTCACCTAATCCCAAGGTCAAAGGTAAAGGGAAGGAAATAAATACTAAAAATATTGAGGAATATATTTTGATTCCAAATTGGGATCAATCCAACTTGACAGTAGAGTATATGGATATACTAGGGGAGCTATGGAAGAAAAGAGCTACACAACAAAAGCTCTAAGTAGAAAAGAAGAGAAATAGAGTGCTAGAGGACATAAAAGGTATATTCCCAGATGCACTAGAAATAGAAGTTGATGAGAATTATTCTATTATGGACCAACTTGTTGATATAGTCCACAAATTTAGTAAAGATTTAAGTGGTCACGAGAAACTACTGCAAGAGGCAGAAAGAAAGTTTGAGAATAAAGTTCTAGAGAATGTTGCAGGTAAGATTGCAATTGACTAAGTGAAGCTAAACACTCTCATTAGCTCTCTAGAAGCTACTATAAATAATGTAGTGGAATTATTTGTAGATTTGAGTGATACTTCCAATTATACCATGGAAATCAAGACCAAGCTGACAAAGATAGATACAGATTTGAAGGAAAGTGCAAACTAGTTGGCACTTAATCCAAGTTTGAGTTCAACACACTTTGTGAAGATCAAGTATCTGATTGATATGCAGGCATAAATACTAAGGGAATAATAAAGAAAAAGGGAATCCCTTACAGCTATGTAGAGCCAATTCCTTCCACACATGAATGTCATGCAGAAACACATTTCTCATGCAAAGACACTCATACTTGACAACAAGTTTTCAGTTGTAGAACTTATGATGGAGTTGTCAGAAGAGATATAGATTGTGTTGCACATCTAGAAGGTGTTGCAAGACAATTGGGACAATAATTTGTCTTAAATTTTTAAGGTACATATTGATTTCCTATCCTATTTTGGTATTACCTTGTAGATATGCTTTTTGGCATTTTTGTCAAAAACAAGGGGGAAATGTATATTAGAAAGATTTCATATAATGAAATACATGTATAGAAGAGAAGAGGAGAAGAGATATATATACATAGAAAAGTTACAAAAGATATTTTGAAAAATAAAAAATAGAGTCAGTTGCAACCGAGTTGCAGAGCAATTGTGAAAACCTGAGCAAGTACCCAAGCACATGGTAAGGGGGAGTTTTGACTCAGAAGTTTGAGAAATTTTTGGTATGATAAGTGTTTTTGGTCACTAATGCCAAAGGGGGAGATTATAGACCTTATGGCATGACATTTTTTCAATTAGTGCCAAAACACTTAGTCATTACAGTGTTGACCGAGCCAGCAGCTTGAAGTGCAACCCAAGTAGTTACAGTGTAAACCGAGCAGTGGTAGTGTTGATTGAGTAGATAGAGGCAATCAGTATTACCTGAGTTATCAATGTAACCCAAGTACATAGTGTCTCCTGAGTGCCAGAGATTACTATGTTTCCCGAGTGTCAGCATATTGCCCGAGTGCCAGTATAACACCCGAGTGGATTACTGGACCCAAGTAACAGTATTGGGCCGACTTTGTTTGTATTGTTTAATATTATTGTGTATCATGGAAGATGACTTACAAAAGTATTTGATTTGGATAAGGTATATATGTAAGGTACTTTTGTTTATCCAAATGTATGTGAGAAATAAGTATATATGTGAATATGAAGTGGTAGATTGATTAGAAGATTGCATAAGTGTAAAGGTACAATAGAGACTCATCTATCACATTTAGGTGATAGTTTTATATCAAAGGATCATATTCAGAAAATAAAATTTGCATAGCAGATCATCTACTGGTTCATCCTAACAAGTGCATCAGCAAAATCCTTTAACAAGGTGGACTTAACAGTCCTTTACAAATCTCCTAACAGAGTTGCATACTTAATTGTATTGTATAAATCCTTTCACAAGGTGGACCTAACAGACCTTATTACTCCTAACAGTGTAGGCCATCAGAAGTGGTCAATTGTAATCTTTAATAGGCTAAATTTATACTACAGTAATAAATCTTGTGGGTACCATCCCCACCCAATTTTTACTTTCTATTTGGAAGGTTTCTGGCTAACCAAATATTGCATCAAGTGTTGTGGATGTTATTTCTTTTCTATTTTTTGCATGTAATCAGATTAGATAATCTAATAAAGGATTAAAGAGATTAATTTTTGTTGGTTCCTAATTCAACCCCACCCCCTCTCAGTCACCTAGCCTACAATATATTTCCAACAAGGGAAAGGAAAGATCACAACTTTTTGTCCAAGCAAGTCCACTTGTAATATAAATGATACTGATTTTATTTTTGACAGCCAATTTAATCATTGGAAAAATCACCTCCCAAGAATCTGTTCTCAATTCATGTCATTATTGTAGGTTTACACAAAATATAATTTTTTATAAGGATTTAGAAATATTTAAACAAGTGCATCTTCCATGCATGAAGTTTAACATAATATCCTTTGTTAACATCTTTTTTTGTTGCTTAATTAGACATTTATATTACTTTTTCATTAAATATGTTTAGATTGTTGGGCTTATCCTCAATTAGACCACCTTCAAACATTCAAAATTTTAATCAATATTATGTCCTAGGATTTTTGATTTGTTGTTAATTAATTTATTTTGATATAGTTATTCATCTTAACTAGGTTAATTTACTGTTAGGAATATTCCATTTTATACATATGAAGTTAACATGTAATACTTGTATACATTATATATATAGGTCCATCTATATATCTATTTATATATATCTATCATAATGTTTAAAAGAGAAATATAAATTACTAAATAGATTAATATTTATATCCGACCAAGCATCAGTCTATGTCTAGACTATCATAGGTCTAGAAACTCAAACTATCAATTTACTAGAAATGATGAAAGGTTAACTTACCAAAATAGCTCCTTACTGAGTTAAAACTAGAGACACACTGCAATACATATATATGTTCGCAAAATGGTCAGTGCTCCCCTCAGGATTTTTGGCAAGGGACCAACAATATGTTTCTAATTGGCCTACCAATTGACCTCATGTAATTCACAAATGTATCTAATTTTTCCCTAATTGAACTTTCACACCTCTTCGGTGTACCCATTGCACACCAAGGAGTAATTGCTAGTTATTGAATATTGGAAGAAATGATTTTAATTAAATAATTAAAATTATTTAATTAATGGTAAAAGAGGAAAAAGTTATAAATAGTTAATTAATAGAGACTATTTACTTGTTTTGGATGAATAAATTTATTAAATAATAAAAATCATTTAATTAAAAAAATTATTGACAAAGGGTCAAAGCCCCTCGAAGTATATATTATATTTGTAAAACTATATTAGGGTTTAAAATTATGTAGAAAGGTCAAGCATGACTCCAAGCCTTCTTCCTAGCATATCAGATGACTGAACTAACAAAAATAACCCTTTTCTCCCTATCATATCCCCATATCTAGACTAAAAATACATTATCCTATATGTATACATAGGACCATCACCCTATACAAACTAGTCACATTATGATCTGATGATGCCCAAGTCATTAGATACAAAATACTTTTGGGATACAAGTTCTACATTCAACTATCAAATACAGACTCTATGTATCTACTACTAATACTTGTCAAGGAATATAAGAGAAATAAGAGAAGTTACTCCACGAAAATTTCTTTCCCTTTATCACCCAGGAGAGCCATGGTTTGGAAGCTAGCTTCTTTATTTCTTGGTCTCAATACATCCTTTTCTCTAATGTTTGCACACCATTGGCTCTAGGCTCGACTCTTTCTCCCTCGTCACTAGAATTAATCTCATCCTCATGCATATAGTTGTGGATCCAATCACCCCCTTCACTACTGTAAGATATACAAATATATATATTGTATATGTATATATTTTTATATATGTATTTATGTGTATATGTGTGTGTGTGGATATAGATATATTGCCTCCTAATCCAAGATAAGGAGATCCCAATTGATTAACTACAAGGAGACGATCAATGCAAAAAGGAATCAACTTGTTATGGATAAAGAGGGGAAGGGGGAGATAATTAATTAATTATATAGTAAAAAAATAGACCTAAATTGATTAAAACTTTAATTGAAATGAATTATTTACCTTGGAATGTAGCAGATTTGGAAATACCTATTTTCTGGTGTTTGTACCGAGTTTCAGGAAATTCTACAACCGGATGTGGAACAGAAACACAGAGACGGAAAAACCCAAAAATGTTTTCATTTTCTGAGAAAGGTCAACCTTGACCCAAATGTGGGGGTGCAATTGTACCCCAAAATGTTGACCTTGACCTGCACTGCTCTGACAGAAGTTCTGTTTGTGGATCTCGAAAGTTGGCTGAAAAGGGTATCCAAATCTTATCTGAAATTAGCTGTCATGTGCCTATACCTACAATAAAAATGGTTTTGTTTGTTGGGGGAGGGGTTTGCCTTAGTCAAACCCTGATTTAGGAATTAACATTGAAATCAATAATTGAAATGAAGAATTCTAGAAAGTAGTAGAAGTGGATCTAACAACAAAGCTATGATATTCAATAGATATGCAATTGTATTTTGAATGTAAACAAGTATGTTAATATGAATGCTTGGACTCAACATTAGAAACTACAAATGTAAATCAAAACCTCCATGATTACATGCTTGGAATCCACCTTGAAGGAAGAATGAATGAATCTTTATAATGCACAAAGGATCTTCAAGGAAGATCACACCACCATGATGGATAGATCTAGGGTTTGAATGATGAATCTTGATTTCTTGAACCAAATCCTTTCAATGACTTGAATTCTTGAATCCTTGATTTTCAATGGAGAACTTGAAATAATTAAGAAGAAGACTTGACAACCTTGATTGAACACTTGGAGCTTGAAATCATATAAGAATTATATGTAGATGTTCATGCATGTCCTTGATATGCTTAGTTGAAAATGAGAGGAGAAATGCTTCCTTATATACAAGTCTAGGGTACAAACTTCTGGAGAGGCTGACATAGAAGAATTAAATTCCAATTAGGCCTATACCCCTAGAAGTGAACCTATATTTAATATCCTTTTAAGAGTCATTACTTCGGAACCCAAAATAGCCAACCCAGAAGTGGGAAAATAAACTTTTGAGTTTCCCACCGCAGCTGACAAACTTTCCAATGGAAAAGGGGGACCTAGGTCAAGGTCAAGGTCGACCCTGACCTAGGTCAGGGTTGAGGTTGACCTTGACCTATGTCAGGGTTGAGGTCGACCTTGACCTAGGGGGTCAGGACCCCTAGAAAATGTGTCAAGTGAGGAAAATAGTGCCCGATGGGGCCCAATCAGGGTCCTAAATAGGCACAAAAGATGGAAAAGGGGCAGAAATTGGAGAACAACATGATGATGGCCCAAAACACCCCCTAAGGAGGGATAAATGTTCTTAACATGGAATTTATTCCATTTTAATATGATACAAATACATTTTAGGCCAAGGAGATTCATCAAAAACCCCACATTATGTTTGATTATGGCTTTCCTAATGTCAAAATACCCTACATCTTCAATAGTCAGGATTGGCAATCGAGGCACTGGCTTCCCATCTCAATTGATTATATAGTAATCCTTAAGGTGAGAAATTGTAAAATTCTTCATTATTTTATTCATAACCAGGTCCAACTCACCAATAAATTGCTCCTTGAACACTTTTCTATGTAGCCTCATTGTATCCTCTTTGGACTCCTCCATATATAGGATCATTGCCACAAAAACAAAAGGTATATCCATATTGATCTTGTATTTATGGGTTGCATATATTAATTCCTTGCCTAAGATCCTTTTAATGGCTCAAATCATCATGCTATGAGAATAATTCAGTATTTCTATCAACCTTCTCTCCTATGAAATTTTTTTTCTTGTTCTTAGCAAGCAATCAAATATGGGAATCAAAGAAAACAATACCTATAGATAAAAATGCAACAAACTCAAGGATCAATGTGTTGAGTCTCTACTATTTATTATATTCATAGAAAAGGTTATGAATCCTACCCCAGGCTCTTAGAGATGAGACCAATTAATGCACCATTATACTTACTCCATGCATATCATACTTCATACCAATTTATTTTCCTTAGTTCAAATGTCTTTGGCTTCCAACTTTTGCTATTTATTTTCTGCCAAGACCAGTTAGATGATATCAAAATCATTTGAAGTAGTGACTACCAAATTTAGCAAACTTGACTATATCACTGATCAAATACTAGGTTGATTTGATAAGTCCTGGTTAGATATTTATTGTGGTGTATGTAGCCTTACATAATAATGATGACCACCTCAATTTGATCACCAATTTGTGAATGTGCAATTTATTTCATCATTATCTTAGTAGGACCTTTTTTCAAGATTATTCTTATTCATTACCATGTCAATTTTCTTCCATCTTTCTAGATTTAGTTATTCTAATGGGCCTAGTTTACCAAAGAGAAGGTCATTAATATCCACATTTGTCAATTTATCCATAACCACATTTCCTTCTCAATAAATATGATTGATGCTGAAATCATCAAAGAATACTAATATTTCTAGAGTCTTATCTAATGAAGATCTCAATATCTAATTTTGAGTTTATGTATTCCTAATAGCATTGGACACTATTATTGAATTACCCTCAATTTAAATCCTCTCTATCTATAAATCTTTTCATAATAGTAGACCCTCATCCAAAGCCTTGAATTCTAAAATATTATTGGTCTTCTATCAATAATATTGTAAATCTTGCAACCAAAAATCCATCCCAAAGATGAACTATGCCTCCATTCCAAGATATACTTGGATTGTCATGTGAAGCACCAAAAAAGTTTAGTTTTAACCACCCAAATTGAGGGGGCTTCCAAGAACAATATTGCATGTGTTTCTTACTTAATCCCTGTAACATAAGAAAATGGATATATGTTTGATTTTAGGGTTTTTTTATTATCCTATATTACATTTAAAAGAATGATTGTTTGTTTATTGAAATTTAGTGGGTAAATAAAATTTTCTCCTTCTATCCGTAGATATACAAATGAAAGATCCAAATTGCTTAATCCAAAATGGAAGGATCAATGCATAAATGAATCAATCATTTGGAAATAAGAATAAAGAAGGAAGATCTTAAGTACCCAGTTATTTATTTGAATGTGCAATAGATTTAGAAAGATTGATAACCTTAATTGAAATAGATAGGAGAAATGTACTAACCTTGAAATGTTATAGATATGAAGAACGCTATTTTCTGAATTCCGTGTTGAGTTTCTGGAAAATCTAAGACCAGATCTGGAATAAAAATGTAGAGACGAACAAAACCCATAAATATTTTACCATTCTAACACAGTTCCAATTTGTACCCTCAAGTCAATGTCACCATTGACCTAGAATTTCTGATTCTGACCTAGGGTAGAATCAACCTAAAAAGTCTCAGACTGAATTCTATTTTCCGATCTTGGAATTTTGTCAAAAAGGGTATCCGAATTTGTACTCCAATTTGCTGTTCCAAATCTGTACCTCTAAGAAAAATGGTTTATTTTTTTGGGGGAGGGGTTTGCCTTGGTCAAACCCTAGTTTTGGAATTAACATAAAAGTATAATTGAAAGTGCATAAGTAAAAACAAAGTAAATGCACAAATTTCCCTTGCTTGTAGAAGTCCTTGTGGCAGATTCAAATCCGTGAATCCACAATTATGTATGCACCAAAAAGGATGTAAAATGTAGGATGTCTTCAATCAATTGCTTGTATATCTTCAACACCAATCTTGAATGGGTTCTTGAATTGGAAGAGGCTTGGACGAATGTGGATGGAGAAATCTTCAATAAGAGGGCTCCATGGAGCTTGAATCCTTCAATGGCCACCAATGGATCTCCTTTATGAAAATGAGTGGTTGAGAATGGATGAATGCTTCAATGGCTACTTGGCTTGCTTAAAATCTTGCTTCTTCACATTTGGATCTCACTCTTCAAGTCTTTGAATTGCAATGATGATTATAGTTCATGTGATTAATGATGGTTCGAGAAAATGAGAGGAGAAAAATTCCTTTTATATGAAACTAGGGCACAATCCTCTAGAGAGGCCAACATAGGAGAATTCAGTTCTGATTGGAACCATTCCCCTAGAAGAGGACCTATATTAAATATAATTTAATATTTTTTCTTTCAAAGACTGAAACAACCGACCCAGAAGCTGGAATTAACTTTTTTTAAAGACCGACATCTGAAAACTCTAAAATTTTGAAATTTGAACCCTAGACCTAGAAAAGGTCAATTGTGACCTAGGTCAAGGTCAAGGTCAACCTTGACCCAAAAAGGTCAACCTTGACCCTGAGGTCAAAGTCCCATCTTTTCAGTCTGGGGTGCCAGAAATAGGTTGGAAAAAGTGGAAATGGGGCAGAACAAGGGAATAAAGCCAGATCAAAGTCAGGAACCCATTCAAGGCACTTGACATGACCCTAAACCACTTACTCGGAAGGATAAACCAGTCTACAATGGAAGTGCTTCCATTTTCCAACTATACATTTAGCCCACACTTTAGCAAGAGTATGAAATCAACACAAACTCTTGGTAAAGGAGATCATAAAGAATAGATAATCTTATTAGAATCAAAAGGGACAAAGGAATCATCAATCCCCCAAGGGACTTAAGTCTTTATCAACCCTAAGATCATGATAAGAGAGACATCACCAGTTAAGGAGAAAGAGAGAGAGGGTGTGGTTACCTCACCCAATGAGAACTTATGTCCCATTGTGAACCACGCAAAGAAAAAGTGTAACTAGAAAGATGGAGTTGAACCACCTAGTGAATGTGGCTACTCACTAGTCAACCCATCAGGGAGATCTGTTCTTAAGGACACCTTCCGACCTTAAGGGATCAAAACTTTGTAATTTGAAAATAGAGGGGTCAAGAGATCTATGTAAATTTAAACTGGAGGGATCAAGAGATCCTAAAAAGTAAAATATACATGCTTTAAGGATTAGCCTTCAATCCATAAAGGGAAAAAGTTTTAAGTTTTGAAAATATTTTGAACGTGTGTGTGTGCAAAAATGTGAGTAGAGCGTATGCCCCTACATTAAATTAATTTCTAACACTTTAACAAGAGTGATGGCTTTGATGGAAACATAAACAACTCTACTAATTATGTTTCCACTTATGAGATGCCCCCAAACGAAGACAAATCAAGGGAAATATCACATAAACATACAAAGAACACATAAGGGATCTACCTACTGTGGGGTTAGTATGATCATAAGATAACATGTACATATAGATATGATATTACTATAGATGAATTGACATCATTCCCCAAAGAAAGTAGAACTACAATCACAATGGAGGAAAGAAAACTCAAGATTTATGAAGAAGAGTCTTTTCAGACCACAACATGGAGACCAAAAAGGATCAGTGCTACCATGTCGCAGATCCAAGCCAACTACACAAGGAAAACATTTACAAACAATAGCACAAGTGTAACATAACATTAAAACCACATATAGAAGAATAGAGATACATATAGAGGAATTACGCAATAGGTTTTATTCCTTTATCACCTTGCACCAACAAAGTAACAAGGGTCATATAAAAGAGTCTAACAAACATTTAGCAAACACATTACAAGAGAAGCATAGTACAACATGAAAACACATAAAGGGATACCATGAAGGATAATCCAATCAGGCACATTGAATACTCTCCCCATCTTGTTTTATATCATTTAGGGAAGGTGGGAAACTCGCAAGAGGGACTATATCCAATATAGTAGAAATAATAGCCAGTTCCAAACAAGGATCCTCTTGAGAATTGCATTGCTCGATACTAGGTGTAATTTTCAATTGATTTGAAAGCCTATGAGGTAATTCAATATCAAGATTAATGGTCTCATATTCATCACTAAGATCAATAGGATCATCTAGAGTATCCTCCTCATCAAGATTAATTAAAATGGGATCTAAGATGCGAATAGGATCATCATACTCATTCATCTTAACATCATTGTGAATATTAGCTTCTTTCAATACGTCAGGCATAGGTTGGTTGAAAGAAGGTAAATAATTTTGAAGAATAGAAGCATGGGACCTAGCATTAGCTCTACGCTTATTACGACATTTATTACTAGATTTATTACATTTTTCTTTGTTTGACACATGTGGAGAACTAGGAGGAATAGCAACTGGTTCCTTCACAGTTCTGTAGGAGGATTGGTAAGATTCATAGTAGGCTAAGAGGCAACATTGGGAAGTTGAGTAATAGAGTTAGTAGTAATGGATAAAGGAGGTATAGAAGGAGTGGGAAAAAGACCACGGTTAAGATCTGTCTGATGAATGCTTAACTTGACAATCTTGTGATGTTTATAGGCTTGATATGAACAAAAAAGGTTGTTAGGGTGAGGAGGACATGAATTAGGTAATGAAGGCCAAGAGAAATCAAGAGTATCACAATATCTAGGCATAGAAGGTTGATACAAACTATGATTAATCATTTTTACTTCTCCATTATGAATGAAATTAAGACATTTATGAATAGGAGAAGCAATAGCATGCATAGAAGTTATCCAAGGAAAACCAAATTTGACTTGTAATTGATTAGATGTAGGAACTAAAATGAAGGTAGTATCTACAACCTTGCCACAAAGTTCAATAGGCAAGTTAATATAACCATGTGCAGGATAGATAAAACCATTTCAAGTTTGGATCCATGCATCCGATGGATCATAACAATCATGTTGTAGGTTTTTCATTAAAATATTTTCCTCAGTAATGACATTTATTAAAGATGTGGGATCAACAAGACAAACACATGTAGGTATCTTAGCAATCCTAGCATAAATATAAAGGGGACCATAGGGAGCCTTAATAGTCTCAGAAACATCAAAGGTAATTGAAAGTTCCCGAGGTCACTTATCCTTAGTTTGTTTCTGAGGTTTAGGTGGAACTTGAAGTTCAGGTAGAGGCAAAGGATCTTGAATAGTAGGTTGAGATGAAACAATGCACTCCACATGATTAACATTGTGTTTAACATCATCGATATTCAAATCATAAATGATATCCCTAGAAGATGGTTGAGCGATGGTATTAGTATCATGTGTAGGTAGAGATTTGAAGGTTTTGATTAGGAGGAGAGACAAACTTGTTCCCATTACCATCAAAATTATCAATAGATAAATCATTATAATCGATTAGGTCCTGAACCTTATGCTTTAGAGAATAACATTTTTCAATATCATGGCCATTCTGGCGATGGTATTGGCAAAAAGCTTTAGAACCAAAGGATTTTGAAGATATCATAGTAGGAAGGAGAGGTCGAATAGGAGGAAAGTTAATCATATTAGAACTTAACAACCTACTCATAATATAATGTAAAGTTTCATAGAGAGGAGTAAACATGTGATTCATGCAGAAAGAAGTGAATACAGAAGTGGCATTGTGGGATGCAACAACAACTTGATCAGCAACCGCATTCATCTGTTTATTAATCTTGATATAGTTGTTAGGTTTCTAGAACCTATTAGGATTAGGAGCAGTGTCACTCTTATCAGCTGGAATAGGAGCCATTGGAGTGTTGCTCTCAAATTGACTCACTTGTAATTGATAATGATGAAGTGTTGCACAAAGTTGTTGAAAAGAGGTAAATTCAGTAAGCCGAATCTTATCTCTAATATCCTTTTGTAAATTTGAAATAAACATATGTTGAATATCAATATCAGGAACAGGATAAGAAATTTGAGCATACAAATGCTTAAATCTATCAATGAAATCAGTCAATTTTTCCTTAATGTTTTGTTTACAATGCATTAAATCAGTTAAGGAAACTTGTGGACCAATGTTATTTTGAAATTGTTGAATGAAGGTATTAGCAAGTTTAGGAAAAGAATCAATAGAATAAGAAGGTAAAGAACAATACCATTGCAAATCCTTATCATGAAAAGTTCTAGCAAACAATTTAGCTAAAATCCTATGGTCATGAGCATAATCAATACAAAGGATTTGAAATTTTCTAACATGAGTAACAGGATCGCCTTTACCATTATAATTATCAAGAAGAGGCATATCGGCTTGCTGAGGGATAGTAGCACAAATAATGTCTAAGGATAAAGGACTACCCATGTCACATGTAGGAATGCTAAACTTGGATTTGGTTAAGGATGCAAGTTGTTGTTATTGTTGTAAAGATGATACAGTTTGAGCCAAACTAATAATTGTGGAATCATTAGAAGACATAGGTCACATAGAAACATTAGGAACACTAGGAAAAGTGTAGGAAGCGATAGGAATAGACAACACAATCAGTGGAACATTTGGAACCATAGTTGGAAGGGGATTAGTATAAGTAAAAGGTACACTATGATATGAAGGTTGTGAGGTAGGTAGAGATACCAGTGGAACACTCATAGGAATAGATGAAATTGGGAGAGATGTAGTCAT
>MU227546.1:1556161-1580089 GCA_018584345.1 Thuja plicata
TATTATCCCACATGCATAGGTAGTATTACTTTTCTAGATCGTACTTAGTATATAAGAGTAGATTGAGGCCTTTGCTGGATACCAACGAATTTATTGTATTGAGCTTTCTCAAAGGAGGTTACCCCCTTGAAGTGGCCCGCGATCAATAGATTCATTTTGCATTCTACTATTGCTCTATATTCTGTGATTTCGTGCATTGTCACCATATTGCTGTAAGGAGGTTCCTCACAGTCCTTGTGGTGGATTCAAATCCATGAATCCACAAGTATATATGCACCAAAACAGATGTAGAATGTAGAATTTAGGATTTCTTAAATCAATTTCTCTTAGATCTTCAAAACCAATATTGAATGGGTTATTGAATTGGAAGAGGCAAGAGGGCTCCATGGAGCTTGAATCCTTCAATGGCCACCGATGAATCTCCTTGATGAAAATGAGTGCTTGAGAATAGATGAATGCTTCGATGGGTACTTGGATTGCTTCAAATATTTTTTCTTCACCTTTGGATCTCACTCTTCAAGTCTTTGAATTGCAGTGATGATTATAGTTCTGTGGTTAATGATGGTTAGAGAAAATGAGAGGAGAAAACTTCATTTTATATGAAAATAGGGCACAATCCTCTAGAGAGGTTGACATAGGAGAATTAAATTCCAATTGGACCCATGACCCTAGAAGAGGACCTATATTAAATATAATTTAAGATTTTGTGTTCCCAAGACCGAAACAGCTGACCTAGAAGTGGGAATTAAATTTTTCCAAAGATCGACATCCGAAAACCCTAAAATTCTAAAATTTGAACCCCGAGCTTGGAAAAGGTTGATTGTGACCTAGGTCAAGTTCAAGGTCAATCTTGACCCAAAAAGGTCGACCTTGACCCTAAGGTCAAAGTCCCAGTTTTTCAGTCTGGGGTGCCAGAAATAGGTTGGAAAAAGTGGAAATAGGGTAGAACAGGGGGATAAAGCCAGATCAAAGTCAGGAACCCATTCAAGGTGCTTGACATGATGCCAAACCACTTAATCAGAAGGCTAAACTAGTAAACAATGGAAGTGATTTCATTTTCCAACTATACAATCCCCACCCATATTGAAGAAGGGAGATATTTAAACCACTCGACCTTTCCTGATGCTATTTTCCCATATTATGAAACAAAGTCCTTTTGACAAGTGAATTGAACTTATTTTATTGACAACCTCCACAATGGAAGACTCAAATTTTCTTAATAGTATCTCTCTATCTATTGCCTTGTCTTGGAATAATCTTCTAGTTCCTCTCTTTCCATAATTCCCTTAACAATACTAATGAGTTGCAAATCCAAAAATTTCCAAAGAGATCCTTCTTGCCTCCTTGTGGCCAACATTTGAGTAGACTCATAATTTCATTCGGAAGAGCTCTTATCCAACCTAATATAGCACACAACCATCTCTTAAAAGTTTTTGAATAAGGACACTTTAATAGAAAGTCATCAATTGATCCTTGTACATTTTTTCATAGACACACCTTTATGGGCCTTCAAATTATATTTTTATGAACCAATTTGTCATAATTATTCTTCCTTGTAGTACAACCCAAGAAAAAACTCCTGCTTTGGGTAAACATTATTTTCTTCAACATAGTTCTATCAATATTTTTGTCTTTTGTATTTGTCCATTTTGCATGATGGTCCTATATGACCTTTCTTTGTATTATATTTCCCTAATTTGTCCTTCCCAAGACTGAAAACTACTAGTCTTCCACTTAAAATTTTCTTGAGTTGGGCCACATCCAATGCTAGAAAAGGAAAATTGTCCACGTTTTTCCATTTCCAACCAACTGAGGGGTTATTATCATCCATCTCTATATAATCCCTAACTTTTTCAATCTACACCTTCTTTAAATGATCTTTAATCCTGCTAGTGTCAATGTAAATGTCAATGGCTAGAAGACCCCCCAAGAGTCTTCCCAAAATAGAGCATATCTATCATCCAAAATATCCCAAGAGATGTGTTCCCATATGATCAATCTATAATTCAAGATGGATTTTTATACCCTAGATCCATTTTGCGGATCACGGATTCTAATTTTCCCTTATGCTTTTATATTTCAAATATTAATGTTGTAGGATCGTTACCCATTTCAAATGTTGTGCTTTATACATCCTCAAAACTAGTTTGGGTCTGGTGGTACTACAAAATGTTAAATGTCTTTGATTTTTGTTCTTGTGTCATATCAAGACTACGGTGAGGTTCGGTATTTGTTTTAAAATTTCTTGCATTGTGTTTTTAAGGCCTATGAAGTAAATTTTCTTTTCCATGTGGAGGATTTGATTATTTGGTTTCCCTGCTATCATTTTTTGTTTGAAATCATCTGATTGTATAGAGTTGTCAAAATCTCATTAGTGCACATCATCATTAGGTTTTGGCCAAAAGGGTTTATCTAGCATGTTTTCTTTCACTAAGTCTCAAGTTCAATAGGAAGCTTATATTTTAATCGGCGAGCTTTTGAGTGCATTTTTATGTCATAACTTTGAGTTGTCAGTAGTTCACAATTTTTGAACAATTAGTGTTGTTAACCCGTGACTTGGAGAGTAGCATGTTGGTGGTTCAATTTTTAGGTTGTTACGAGCTCGTGCGGTTATGTGAGGTTAAATTTTTTTAGTTGGTGAAGTAGTGAGCAATTTCCATGTATCCATCTAGGTGAGTAAATATTTCTTAGTTGCTAGCTCACTGGATGAAAAGATAATATTATTCTCAGGCTAGAGAATTAACGAGCAAGTGCCATGTGGAGATTTTCAAATACTACAGTGTAAATTTTTTAGTTTTGGTTGTCGCTAGCTCTCAGGTTCTCAAGGAAGTCTATTAAAAGGTTGGATAATTGGTGACTAATAGCTTTTGGTCACTTATCACAAGGTTGCTAAGGTTTGTGGTGATCAGCAGAAATAGTTAGAGAATTATCCAATGACTGCCATGTAGAGGATTTAAAGTTTAGTTTCAAGTTATCGCTAGATCTCAAGTTGTAATAATGGTTTGTTTTAAATTTGAAGAGCTAGAGAGAAGTTGCCACATTGCAAATAATTTAAGGGTGGAATGTTATCTCCATCTCGTGATGGTTAGAGGATATAAAGTAGAGTATTGGAGAGTTGGCGAATTGCAATTTTGGGCTAATGTTCGCTAGCTCGCAGGAGTTAAAAGACTTAACATTTTTAGTTGGAGAGTTAGCGATGGGTGGTTTGATTGCCTTGGTCACCATCTTGCAAGGCTATGAAGCCTTAACATTTTTAAGTGGAGAGCTCAAGATTGAACTACTAACGGCTTGTCACTAGATCGTGAGCTGTTATAAAGAAAAGTCATTTAGGCTGAGAGTTAGCGACAACGCACCACATGTCTGAGTATTTTTTTTGGGATGCTTTTGAGGCGTAAAAAAGGAAAAAAGGCTGAACAAATCAAGGATTTCCATGTGGATTTCTTCATTCCTTTCAATGTTAATTTCAAATTTTAATTCCATGAGGGCATATTTTCAAAATTTGCATTTTAGGCATATTTCTCTATGACTAGGGTTATCAGAATAAAGGATAAGTCAGCCCCGGTGAGTGTAAATAGAATGAGTTTTGTGGGATCATTTCAAATATCTGGTGCCACTTGTACAAATATTAGTTTGGATAAAGAGAAGATAAATTATGAGGCCCAAAAAAGGGTATTAAAAAAGCATGCTATCCCTAGGTACATTCCTAGGGTTGATAGAAAATTGAGACCAATTCTTTATGATATAAATGTGCCCTATGATTTAAGCAAGTTCCATTTCTATTTTCCATGCATGGTGTATGGGTTGTGCAAGGTGTTAGGTTTGGATGGAGAAGGAACAGTTTTTGTTGATTTATTAATGATGGCCATGAATATACAACATCTAGAGGTAGATACTAACTATGATTATATAGGGTATATGGTCAATCAAATTCATGAAGCTCTAGTTGAAATACAAAAGAATAAGTGTTGTTTCTTTCAAGAATTATTCAATATTGATGCACCTAATTTTGTACTTCAATAATGATCATATGGACAAAGAAATTATTTGCACAAGGAGGAGCTTGGTGCATCATCTTTGATACAAAGCCGGACTCAGGTGTGGGGTAGTATCACTTATCTTTCTTCTTTTCTATATTTTGAACATTGGATTATGCTTCCTATTTTAGGGATGTTATGAACCAAAAAGGAGAGTGGTGATTGGATTAAGGAGAATTTTGAAGCCCATGCACTTTGTGCCAAATTGGATTATTTCTCATAGCTAGGAGGATTTCTACTTCTTTAACTATTTTACTATTATAAGATTATATGGGTGTCCTCAACCTCCACATATTCTCCCTCAATTTGTACCTCCCAGGCTTGGTTACATGGAATTTATTTGGAAATTGACTCTTGTGGACAAGGAGTATTTAGAAGCACATAGAAAGGGGACTTTTCTCCCTAGATTATGGGTGGTAAATGACTTCACTATTGGAAAGAAGGCCTTTGATAAAATAAATGACTTCTTGAAACAATATAGGTTGGTCATTATTACACCCAGGTTTTGTGATCCAGAGGGTTTTTATAAAGGTTGCAATAAAACTGATGACCCCTTGGGCTATAATTAAAGATCATGAACTCCATGAATATGTTGTAAGAAACCTTATGGAGAAGGATGTTGTTCAATAAATAAAAATAAAATAGAATGATTTGATGAGGGTTGAGGCTGAATTTAGGGAAATGGATACAAATTTCTCAAGTTTTTATCCTATAGAGTTGTTATCATTTTAGTTGCACACAAAATTGGTAAATTGATAGTTGTTTTACATTGAATTATGGATTTGATAGTTGTTGTCCTAAGTGTAGAATTGCTTAAATTTAGAAAAGAAAGTACACATGCAACATAAAAAATACAAACATAAAAATATTGCATAAAGGTACATCTAATTGACACTACTATTCATATATTGAAGATATAAATACATTGCTTTTGCATTCATGTTAACAATGATGTTGTTCTCTAAGTATTGATCAAATTTAAACTTTCAATTTCATAATTGATCATTACATTGAACATTAAAATTGAATGTAATAAACAAGTATTCCTTCATAGGTTACATCTTTCAATTGTAAACATAGAGAAGATGTACAATGCTAAAAGTAATAAAGGAGCATTAGAAGATTTAGGGATCTAAGCATTGCCTTGGAGAGGTCTTTTGCATTTTGGTAACCGGTCATCTGAACCTTGTCAAGTTTTTGTGTCCCTGCCCGAATCTTTCTATTAGCTCTACATTCTTGTCTCATTTTGAGTCTTCTTCCAGTTTTGTCCTACATCATGGAGAGAGAGAGAGAGTATTTAGATCCAAGTTGGATCTAAGAAATACATAGATACCTTAAAACAACATGATACAATAAAAAATTTCAGAACTGTATCTTTATGTAAACATCATTGCAAAAACAAAGTATACATCTTCAATAACTAAATAAAGTATCAAAGGGACATAATTTTTTGAAACCTTTTACTGCATATAGTTGTTATCCTACATTGTTTAAGAGTTTCCATTTAGGAAACTAGAAAAATCTGAATCAAAGGGACTTGGGTCTTGTACCTAAGAAACCTTTTTTAAAACATCAACACATTAGGTTAGTAAACCCAACCAACAAACCAACATTCATACATAAATGTCATTTCACATGACATTTACATACAAATATTGATTAATTGATTGTATCCACTAACCTAACATGTGGACTTGGTGGTGTGTGCAAGCAAGTGAGAAACACAATGCAAGAGTTTAGAAGTTGCAAATGATAAAAGGAAAATTCAGTGGGTGTCACATGCCCATGCTCAAACCCCACTAGATTAAAGATGTAGGAGTACTAAGAGTTCATAGGCTCAGAAAGAAAAGAAGATACAGTTCATATAGAGATGCTGCTAAAAGGTGCATATGAAAAGAAATGATGTAGAAAAGATGAGTGCTTCAAGATCTGCAAAAAGTGTTACAGCCAATAAGAACAAACTTACAGATGAAAAATGAGGTAATACTATACCTTATTATTGTATAATAGTGAAGGACTGAATACCATGTAATGCTGGTTTGAACTAAGCATATGAAAAGAATTAAATGAAATAGTGCACAAAGATAGGACAACCCAACAGATAACACTAATGCTATTACAAAGAAGAGTGCATATGCAAAAGAGTGAACTGTATTGTTGACAAAATAGAATTGTATATATATGGTTTATAACAGTGTTATTACTTAATGTTGTTAAGAGAAAAGGAAAATGTAGTACCTGGTTAAAATATGTAAGAAATGTACAGGTTAAGGATATATGTTCAATAATAGTTTCATATGCTTCAGGATGATTCTTTAACAAATTGGTTATGATATATGTTTAATGAAAACACTATCAAATCAAAGAGAATATGCATCATAGATTTAGTTATCTCCACATTTTTTTTAAATTCTATTCATGGGTGTCACGAGCCCATGCTCGAATCCCATGGATAGTATTTAGACTAAATCCAACAATTGATACACTAATTTATTTTTCATACTGCAAGTTCTAGACAAGAAAACAACAATATCAACTTGTTGTAAGCTACAGACAGAAAATATGCTTCCAGTTCTATAGCAAGCAAGGACTCCACGAACAATTTCTACATATTTTTGGACTTTCAAACATGGTGGCAAAGGCCGAGTTATTTTATAGATAATAAATCACTGTTATTTAGAAGTGTCAGCCTACATTATAACAATAATATCAATGGATACAAGCTTTCTAGTTCGAGCATACAGTATGCATATATACAACAGTGTTGTTATAAGAGAATAGAAATGCACTAACAGTTTAGGTCTTTGGTCTCAGACAGATGGTATTTAAGCATAAGACAACAATGATACATCAACACAAGATAAAGTTCAAACTTAAAATCACAACAGACAACTTTAATCACTTTACCTAAACAAAAAATCATGGAAAAAAGAAATCATTTACTACATGAAAACATGGAGTTGGCAGAGAGTAAAGATGTAGAACCCTGAATTATTTTCAAAGAAAGATGGATACCCAGGTGCAGATTAACTTCCAAAGAATCAGTTACATCAGCTATTTCAACTAAAGCTGCAAAAGAATAAGTAAAAGAAAGAACAACTTATCCTTAAACTCAAGTTCAACTACAGTGGAGGCTGAGTTCATATAGAGAGCCACGGTGGAGACTATGGAAAAACCAAATTCTTAAAGATACATGTAGCACCATAGTTTATGGCATGTAAATTTCTAGTTAAAACCCACGGTGGAAAGACAAATGAAGAGCCCGAGCTCTTCAAACATAAGCTCAAGTTTGAGCCTGAGTTCTTACAATAATGCATAGGCAACACCATTATTCATGGATTTAAACTCTAAGATAAAACTACTAACCCAGCAACCAAGACAAAATGAAGAGCCCAGGTTTTAAAATAAGCTCCAATTAGAGCATGTACTCTAGTACCGAAGTAGCAGAGCATCTCAAGTGGAGGCCATGGAAAAGAAGGAAGATAACTCCAAGTTCAAGCCTGAGCTTCTTACATAGAAAATGACATGTATACCAGTAGATCACCAAACAAGAATAGATCAAATGGAGAATCTCATCACAAACAATGAAGAGATCAAGCTCTTTTAAACTTCCAGTTGTTGTTGAGCTTTGTGCTTGATTTCCATGCACTATACCAGTAGATAAAAATGGTGAACTATAGATTACATGGAAGTAGAAGAAGCTAAGAAAACCTAACAAGTCTTCCTCAAAACTGAATGCAAATGAGATACAAAACAATACCTATGCCAGATTTGATAGATTTTTTAAGTCCAACGAGGTACTATGTGGGATTTAATACTCTACTAGCTGTAGTTCACAATAGCTTCATCACATGTCATGACAGAGAGATGGATATTTTTTACATTAAACATTGGTCGTGTTGACCTTTGTGGTATGTTGAGTTTGGCATGGTAAAGTTAAGACATAGTTAGGGTGTATGCCCTAGGGTTTAGAGTTTTTATACACATAGGAAGTGGGTAATATGCAAAGTGTTAGTTTTTTGATGTAATATTTAATATGTTACTATATATTATAAAGATGCAAAACTAAAATATCAACATTAGGAATACTATTAGAGGGATAGATGTTTGGCATTAATCATGCCTTAGATTTAGGGATATTCTATTTTGTAGGGCTTGTTTGAAGCTATATTTTGGGGCATCATTTAGGCCTTAAAAATAAGGTGATCTATCTATTTAGGAGCACCTTTTGAGGGGGGATTTCATTTTTGATATTATCCTTGAGGGCTATATAACTGAACTTCTTTTTCATTTGTAAGGGTTCAGAATTGGAGGGAGAAGTTTTATTAGTGAACATATCATTCCTTTGCACTTCTTCTTGTATTTTGTAACCAATTTTGCACATTTTGAAGATAATAAAGCTGGCCTTATTATTCACATATCTTTTTTGAGTTCTGTCATCAATCCTTTCAAGTTTTTCTGCATTTAAGTGTTTATCCCTTTCAAGCATAGATTAGTGAATTGCTCTAAATTCCTATTCTAAGTTATAAATAATTAACCTTTTGCAGAAATTATCTGTTTGCTAGTTGAATTCCTACCATTAGTGGCACCAAACCCTAATAGTGGATTTTAAACCATCCTAGGTGTTGAGAAGTGAAAATCATTGTAGAATTTAGTAATGTGTGTCTTGTAGGTACAAAATTTCAATTCTGATAAATCTGAATCCATTTGGTTTATCACCCTTTTTAGTTAGTTATTCATTTTTTCTATCTAGTTATCCTTCTCCCTTTTCCCAAAATGATAAAAGTCAGTATTAGGTGATATCCCAAATCAAATAGGAACTGGCCTAGAATCCGGAGATTCATTCTCTCATCCACCAAAGAGAATGTTTCCATGTTTGAACAAGATGGCTAGATTTTGCATCCAGCTATAGGTGCAATCTTGATTGACTACAAGAGTCTTATTAAAAAAAGAGAATTAAAAGCATGTTGAGTTCTTATGAGGTCCTGATGGTACAAATGCCACAACTACAAGAGATGGTTGCTAAGACTCAAATACCAGAAGATGTTTTGTCTTCTCAAAGAAAAAGGCCTTTGGAACAACCAGTGTATTTTGTAGAAAGTGGAGATGAAGTTGAATCTGCTAGGGAGCTACATGCCAAGAAGCATAAGATTGATAAATATTGGGCAATGGTAAAAAATACCCTGAAAGTGCAGTTATTATAGAGAAAAGGAAATAGTTTCATGAGATTAGAGAAAATCTCAGAGAGGAGAGACCTCAGGAAGGAACTAGAGAGACAAATTTACCTCTTGAGTTTATAGCAGATGAAAGAATAGTGATGTCTAATATTTTCTTGAATGATGATGATTTTGTTAAAACAAATGAATCCAAGATCTTTTTAATGAAATTTAAACAGAATGAGTGGAGAGCTATTCTAGATATGGGAGAGGGAGAAAATAAAAGGAATGAACAAATTGTAAAGGTTCTCCAAGAGTATGATCCTAACAGTGAGAAGATAAAAGTGGAGCAAACATGATTGCTTGTAAAAAATAGTGGAATGTTGTTGTTACTAGATTGGGATCTCCAATCAACATTCATTATTGATCAAATAAGGAGGAAACTGAACACATTGTTAAGATGTGAATTTGAGATCTGTGACATAATAAGAGGATCAGGATTTGAGCCAAAGTCCAAAACATTGGCAATTTGGTCATTGGCCCCATCCACTCAGGAGCCCCATATGATAAATATTCAAGAAGAGAAAAGAGCTGACAGAATGATCTGGAATCTAAAAAATATAGGGGATACTAAGATTTCTAATTTAATGACATGGGCTTATTTTATGAATTTAGCCAAAACTAAGGATATGTCACGCAGATACACAAAGATCTACCAACAATGAATCTCTATTGCAAAGAAATGTGAGGAGGTGATAATGAAGAATGCATCTATGGAGGAAAATATAAGGGAGTGAAATGAAAATTATACTAATGATGAGAATAAAACTATGGTTGATGCAAAAATTGAGGTTCAGAAAAACTTAACCCCAATTTCTACAGATTTGCAAGTTCCTATAGGAGAAAATGCCAAACTAGAAGATTATGCAGATAGAATTGAAAAACTTGAGGAAACAAAGAATATGGGAGGAATAACCACTCTAATGGAAGTAATGTAGCATATGACTAATATCCTAAAGAATAAAATAAGTGTAGTTCATTGTCTACATATTTCTTTAAAAAAATTTGGTGATATTTGTGTTGATTCTTTGTTACTTTTGGAGCCTTTGTATAATGAGTGGGTTGGAAGGAATGTGTTGATTGAGAAATTAGCTATTGCCATGGAATACAGGGATGATTTTCTTGATAAGGTAAATGAAAATAAGTACATGGTGGAGATGGTAAATTCCTTTCCTACAATTTTCAAAGGAAATGACTTATTAATAAAGGATAAATTGAAGGTTTTGGGTGAAGGTCACCAATATTTTATTTCCTCTATTTATGACAAGGATGACAATTTGAAACCAGATAATGTGTGGGGAGAAGAATTTGACATTATTTTGAATAATACAGAAGTGCTTATACGCATGGACAAGGAAATTGATATTTATGATTTCAATGAGGTAATAAACTCTCTTTTCATAACTGAGGTGGTATTCACCAAATTTATTTCAGATGCAAGGGTTGTCACAGATGATCATTGGTTGGATTCAGTTGCATAGTTGGAGACTGTAAAGGGGTTCAATTGGCCTAAAAATAAGGAGGTTTCTAGATAGGAAAAGATGTTAAAGGTAAGAAAGAAGGATTCAAGCTGATTGTTTTATCATGTTCAATTGGTTAGATGACTTGGTGCCTGGGCGATAATAGGGAGGATAAATATATTCAAAGGCATCTTGAATTTTTTGTTGTAGCTATGGATGAACTTCAGGACACACAATGAAGTTATTTTGAATACTCAATAGACAAGGGTGCCAAAGTCCAATTATAGTGTATCTCCCAAGATCAAGTTCAAATTTCACTATTTGTCCCATTTTTTGTTTCTTTCTTTCTTTCTATTGATTAAGTTGTAATTGTTTTTCCAAGTGATCTGAATCATGTTGCATTCTTTAGCCTATAAAAGTAATTTCAAGATGACTTGTGAAGGGTTGCCAATTTTTTTATGTTATTTCATTCTATGTTAAAAAAAGTATAATAACTTTTGAAGTTATGTATGTTTGATAGTAAATTAGAAATTAAATATTGATGATATGTCTTTGTATCAAATTTGACTCTCTGTGAATTGAATATAGATTAAGGATTTGTCTCAATTTCTCTCTCTAGGTTATCAAAAATGAGTTTGTTATCTTTTTCTATCTTTTAAGGAAAGAATTAAATATCCTGAGATAATTAACTGTGAGAGTTTATAATTTTTTGCAAATTTGATAATATTGATGACATGTAACTGATTGAATGTTTGAAGATGTTAAGTTGATAGCCAAAATGCAGAAGGATAATGCAAGACATTAAATCATTTAATGGATTGTATTGTCATTGATGTCAACTTGATATGTTATAATTGGTTATAATCAAAGTGTCAAAGACTTTAGATAATCAAAGAGAAAAAGATTATGCTTTCTGTAAATGCATAAAAGACAAGTATTCATAATGTGACTATAAACACCAACGGTTAGTGGAGCCTAATGGATAGAGATCATCGACAGTCAAGTCATGGTGATGCCCAAGCAAGAACACTGACAAGCATTACCGATGAGCAGAATCACAAGCATACCCGACAGCCAGAAACATAGTGTAAACTGACGGAGAAGCCTAAGGAGAACTGGAGTGTTGACCAATGCTATCAAAGAGTTAAACTGAAATTAAATGGAGTTCATAAATGACAAAATATCTAGATGGTAGAGCTAAATATAGAGTTAACTGGTAGTTATCATTATTTTCATCGACAAGATAAGCCAGAGATAAGTAATTGATTTAAAGTTGTTTTGTCCAGTTGGCAAGAAGATCTCAACGAGATAAAACATGAGTTTTTCTTTAAATCTAATTGGAAATAATTATGGATCACATCAAGATCAAGAAGATCAAGAACCTAACAATGGTGATATCATGTATATAAAGAGACAAATAAATTCATTACAAATTGGTGTGGGGAGTAAAAGAGGATGCTAGAGAGAAATTGATGAAGAGAAACTTCATACAGTACTGATCAAAAAGATGAGGAAAGAGATAAAGAATTCTTTGGACACCGAGAAATAGAGCACAACATCACTGAGAAGAATCAAATTGGAGTAAAGGTTTAAACAAATTTATATTGATTAGTATAGTTTTGTGAGATTACAATAGATCTAGAAATCTGCAAGTATAAGTTGTATATGTGAACAGATCATACTGGTTTAGTTTAACTATTGATTTAGAAAGTCTCTTAACCGAGCAGGATTTAAAGATCCTTTCTATATTGAGATACATCTAATGGAGTATCAAAAAGTTTGATGATGAAGATAGCATGAGATGTCAAATACCTATTAACAGGCCAAGCGAGTGTTTGATCAAGGATGGTGGCATAGAGATGCCCGATATCAAGTGACAAACTAAAATTTTAAATCCTCTAACAAAGTCACACCTAATAGTGTGTTTGTAACCTTTAACAAGGTTGGCTCTTCACCGAGGTCACTTTAGAAGAGTGAAAATTTTGGGTTACCGGTCCCATGTGGTTTTTCCCTTAACAGGGTCCACATTAAAAATCCTTGTGTCAATGTGTTTATGAGTCATTACTTTAGTGTTTTTCATTACACTTAACTTAATTGGATTGATCTTTATAATATAGATAATTTACTATCTTTCAATAAATTAATAGACTGCTATTCGGTAAATCTACAGTAGAAGGTTTTACAAAGCATTTCGAGTAGTAGTAATTTGATATAAGTATTTGGAGGAATTAATTTTATAGGATTAAAGATAACTAGAGGTATAATATTGTGGTACTAAGTTTTAAGGGTTGATTATTGGAATATTTTTGAGGCTACTGATTCACCCCCCCCCNATCCCCCCCCCCCCCCCCCTCAGTTATTACTAACAAATATCCATCCACAGAATTAAGAAGTTATATGTAAGGTATATTTTCTTTGAATTCTATGTTGAGAAATTAATGAACTTTTCTATCAAATATTTTATTCTCTTACATGACTATGTAACCCAAGTGGATTAGGCACTAGTCATAGGAAATTCATGAAAAATATGTGATAATTCTAAAAGACAATATTTTGTAATTAGTATACAAAGGAAACAATTTTTTAACCGTCAATAACATGACCACCGAAAGATAGGTTTATAGTGCAACCAGACACAATAGTTCACAGAGGTCACCAAAAATGTTAAGTGCACTATCACTGATAGACAGTTTATAGTGTAAACTGACAACATAGTTAAGAGAGAAAACCAACAGATAGTTCAAAGACAACACCAAGCATAGACTATTGAGCAACTCGAGCACCAGTCTACCGAGAGACATTTTTAATTCTGATAAATGTGGATCCGAGTTACATGTCAGATAAAACACTTGAGTTTTATATTTAGCTTTATGCTTATCTTTAAAACCATTTCTTGAGGGACAAGTAAAGCACATGTAAATGTTTTAATCAGTCTAACTGATTGAAAACATGCAAACTAGGAGATCAAGGTCAAGTTGTAAACCTTTGATCATAGAGTTTTTATTGTAAAGCAAGAAACCTAAAATAGGTCAGTCTATTGTATAAATAGATGTAGTAATCAATAAAACAATGATTATTGTAGCCACATGAGACATCTATGGATCAGACAGAGAGTTTTATGTAGAAGGACACAAAAGATCGAATTCAGTTATGAAGAACAAGATTCAAGGCTACCGAGCAGAACAAAGGTATTAATCAATCACTATAGGTGATACATATACATTGTGAAATTAAAGGATCTGTAATCAACAATTCAGGATTGCATACTATCAGGTGAACAAATATTTTTGAATACTCTCTAAAAATTGTATAAAATAGAAGAAATCCTTTAAGAAGGTGGACTTAACAGACTTTTTGTAAATCTCTTAACCGAGTGCACACTTAACAGTGTTGCTAAATCTCTTAAAAAAGTAGACCTTAACAAGTCTCAAAAATTACTCCTAACAGGGTAAGATCATCAGAAGTTATCACACTTATAGCCTTAACCGACACCTTCCATTCTGAAGATAGTGAGTCTTTGTGGGTTTCATCCCCATCGTAGTTTTTACCTTCTAATAGGGGTTTTCTTCGTTACCAATTCTTGTGTCATGTGTGCTTACATTTCATGAATGTTTACATGCAATTAAGTTTATGTTTTGATATTACATGAATAAGATAGAAAAGAATCTATGGTTAGTAATGCAAGGAAAGATCATTAAGGGCTAAATTTTAAAAAAATTTAAGGGTACTGATTCACCCCTCCCCTCTTAGTACACACCATTCCATTATTCCAACATTATGGTGAAACAAATTGAAAATATAAAAATGTCATTTGCTTTGTTGGTCAGATAAATTATTGAGGTTTATCTATAATATCCATGTTTTCATCTACTAAGGAATTTTTATACGAGTTATTTGAGAAATTAGATGAAGTAAGGGTACACCAGCCCAGATCTCATGGAATTTGAAGTGTAGAAGGTCCAGTTCCCTTGTTATTATTGGGATTTTCTTATATTTTTGTGTGGATGAAGTAACGATTGATTTCATTATGTTCTTTGATAGTCATAATGAATATCAGTGACCTTTAATAATTGAGGGTAGCAAGAAAACCCACCAATAGGGTCCAAGAGCCTTGTGTTGGTACTCTCAAATTTGATTAAATTTAGAGTGACAGTGTTAAAATTTTCATTGATAATTCTTCTAAATAATTACTTGGAAAGTCTCATTGAAAATATTTGTACAAATTTGTAGGCTACGATCTTATTTATTAGAATTTTGTTCAACCATCCTTAAGAGAGATAACTTATCATGTGCTTCTTCTAGATCTTTCATAATACTACAAAGAATGCTATAGAAACACGAAATTACATATAAAGTGGGATATTTTCTTTCCCTAAGTTTCCACTGAGATATTAGTGTGAGGGGAAAGGACTATGAGGTTGTGAGGGTAAAAGAACATCAATAAAATAAAAGGATAGAGTGGTGAACCACAAATTTACATTGCAGTTGTTTAACATATTTCAAAATAGTTGCAAAAGGATAGGGTCATGTGAAATATGCGTAAAAATGTAGAATGATGGTACCAAGTATTTCATCTTGGAATAAGGTAACATGAAAAGGGAAGTCACAGAAACATGAGGCTCATGCATACTAAAAATACATAGCAGAATGAATGTACCCCGAGCTTTCGCTGTGCATAAAGCGATTTTGAGAAGAGCTAAGTGGAATAGAGGGGTGAATTTTTGAGCACTTATGGGATCTATGAACCCCACATTTCCACATGGTTCCACTTGAATGTGTGAAGAAGAGAGAGAGAAAACATGGAGAAGAATATCAAATGTAGTATGAACCATGTTGTTCTGCTCAGGTTTTGAAAAGGTGTTTAAAGAAGAGAAAAAGCCTAGGGTTTTTCATATGATGTACAAAAGAATTATGCACCCTAACATTTCACTATATGTAAAGAAGGTAACAGATTGAGCAACAGAAATATAGGGTAAGTATTACAAGAAAAGAAATCTAAGATCTTTCATTTTTGTGATAGTTGTCCATAGCTAATAATTTTTCTAGAGGAAGAGCGGTGTATTTCATGTGTGTATCCCAAACAAGGTCCACCAGTGGTCAATTATATTATAGAAATATATATGGCACCACATAAGCATACCATTTTCCAAATGAACAAAGTTAAGAGGATTTGACAATACATTCAAGAGGCATGGCGAAGAATTGGGGATCCTATATGTGAAATGAAAATTGTAGGCCAGATTGTAGAGATTTTTCCTATCAGTAAGGGTATAAATAAATTTATTTAGCTATTAGAAGGATTTGGGATATTAGACTAATGAAATTTTAACAGAGATTCTGGAAGTTTTCAAATATTTTCCACATAAATTGTTTAGTGCATGTTACATCAAGGATAATTTCATGGTGTTCCCTTCATTGGTAAGTTTAAAAAATATGGAGGGAAAAAGCTTTAGAAGAAAAGGGATAAATACCTTATGGATTTGTTTGAGTTTTCTATTCAAAATCATTTGTTCTATTGTATGGTAAACATGAGGGTATCCACGAGGAGAAGGATGTGGTTGTTGTTAATAATGTTGAAGGAGGTATAAAAAGACTATGGTTGCAAAGAGGGTGTTTGCGGTTATAGAGATATAAAAAGGATAAAAGGTGAATATAGAGATATCAAAAGCTTCAAGTGCAAGAGTAGGCTATGTCTGCCTCTCGCAAATGAAAACCATCTCTATTTGTTGCCTCCTACTTTGCATTTAATGGAAAATTGCCCTAAAAGGATTGGTTGAGTGACCGAGAAATGAGGATCCATTGATATTCAACACCCTCTGAAACTCACCAAAATCCGATCATTTAGTGAAGGCAAAAGATGAGACTAAAATACCCCTGGTCTTCCCTTAGGTGCAGGAGGTTGAAAATATTGTATTTGTGGATCCTTTGTAAATATAACCATCCAAGTGTAATGGTGGCATGGCTTATAGAGTTTGTGGGCTCACCGAGATTTTTTTACTTAGGAACTACCAGCAAGCCAGCACAATAACTACACTAGAAGACAAAATGGTGGAAGATCATCCCTGATTGATAACACTCTTCTTCAAATAACTGGTGGCGGTTACCATATGATAATAGGGTTTTTTGGCCTATAGCTTGTAGCATCCCTCTTTTCTTATAAAAGGGATTCCAAGGCTAAGCAAAAAGGGGGCTGAAAATCAAATAGAATTAGAAATTGAATAGGAAAACCTCAAGTTAGGGGGAAAAGGATCAAATATAGTTGTATGTCATTTTGATAAATATAAGTGTTTTATTGAAATAGTAATATTGTAACTGGTGATAAATTGGCTCCACGAATGTACATCAATTGTTTGAGTTAAATAGACTAAGGGCTTGTTTGGATTCATTTTGCATATTTTGTGATCTATATTGTTTATCCATTTTCTCTACTTTGAGGATGGAGTTAAAACTACTATGTGTAAACAATAGAAATAGATGTATAAGATATGAGTGTATAAGAAATGATTTTAAGCCAATATGAGAGGAATCTATTACTTTCAAGAATTACCATACTATATTATTTATTATTCTTTCGCTTAAATATTTGTGGGAATCTGATGTAACCTGGTATTTGAATCTATAACCCCAATGAAGGCACAGATTCATACTTCATTATTTGAATTTTTAGTAAAAAATTCTAAAATTTTGAATCACCTTATATTTCATGCTCTTAGGTGTAGGTCAAAGTTATTTTTCACTCCTAGCTACATTACCAAAGCATTAAATCAGAATAGTGCCAATTCTGAAGAAACCCATATATGTTTTGATTCATCTAGTTGAGGATCATCTGTTTATTTGTAATATTCATTGTCAAAGAAACAAATATCCATAAATATTACAAAGAGTCACCCCCTAGGTTTTGCAAAGCCTAAAGTGTAGGAGACTTCAGTCTTTTGATTGTAATTATTATCAATTGTCCATTGATCTTAAATCTCTATTGATAGAAGAAGGAAAATTATTAGGAGTATGTAAGACATCAGTTGGAGTAACCAACAAAATGGTGACTTTGCTAGGGAACCATTGAGTTATCTATTGAGAAAGAGTCAAAATATTTAGAATCTGAAATTTATTTCAGATCTGTTCCTGGAGAAGTGTCTATTGAAGCAAGTTTGAAGGAGATTTTGTGGCTTTGTTTTTGGGAGAAACCCATAATGAATATATGCTTCAAATGACTTCCATCTATTTGAAATTTTCCTCTGTAAGGAGGTGGCGAATCTAAGATAAAGAAACTGCTAAAGGTTTGAAGAAAACCCCTAGATCTACAAAATTCTATTGGTGTTATAGAAGTTCCAGGTATTCTCAAAGTTTCAAATAAATACTATCAAATCTGAAAGTTATTTTTGAGAAAAAGTATTTTCCCTATTCAGTGGATTTAGCACTAGTTGAGAGGGAAGAGTTAGAAATATATTTTCATACCCATATGTTGTAAGCTTCATCACATATGTTATGTCATAGCATGCAAATTCATTGAAATAATATATCAAGCATAGTTATGATCAAAGTTGTGTGTTATCATATGCTTGAGTTTGTATTGTAAATAAAGTACAAGGTTGTTGCCATATGATTGTGAAAGCAAATAGAAATGTATTGTGAAACATTTCAGCCCTGTATCATTCCAAATGTAACCATGCCAAGTGAACAACTACAAGGATCTTATAAAATGAGTTTCAACATTCAGAAATATAACCCTATAGATTTCAGTCATATTCCTAGTTACCTTATTGTTATACCACCATAGATTAGGGACAAACTACCTAAATTCACTTGACAAATATATGAGTCTACTTCAAAACACTTGCAATTATTTACAAATTTACTTGAGGATTATGAAATATAACATGAAGATGTGGCCATGAAATTATTTGTATAGTCATTTAAAGAGGATGCAAGGGAGTGGTTCTCTAATTTGATAATATGTTCAATTAACTCATTGGAGGAGTTTAAATTAATTTTCATAGAGAAAATTTGGGAGAAAAATTGTGATTTCTTGGTTCTCAATGAATTCATGGATATTCATGTCAAACAAGATGAGTTGGTTATGTGTGCTAAAATGTTGACACACTTCTATGAATCATTCCATCCAAAGTTGTTCAAGAATGAGGTCTCAAATATTGATCCATAGCTCTCTAGTCATGGAGTGCAAAGGTGTGAAATGGAGGCCCTCAGATTGACCTAGTTAGTGCCTATGCAAGTACACCATGAAACGAGAGATTCAAATGCATTAAAATGAGATCTACTCTATATGATTGCAATGCATGAAAGGAAATTAATCTAAATGATGACAATGCATGATTAATCTATGAAAGAAAATACAAATGCAAGATTAATCTATGAAAATAAACATGATTCTAGTCTATATGAGTAGCCATGGATGCAAGAAGAATGAGACAAGAAGATAGAGAAGTTTCAATATCCAAGCCAAAGTGCTCAAATCCTCCTCCAAAATTGCTCTCCAAACCTGCAGCATAACAATACTATGAAAAAGATGATCTCAAAATGAGGAGAGGTCTCTTTTTAAAGGAAAGTGAACGGTTGAGATTAAGAGGCAAAAATCAAAGGCTATGATTAAGAGGCAAAAACCCACCACTTAGGAAGATGTGATGAAAAAGGATTTTTATTTAATTTTTCATTTAATTTATTGCCTTTTTCAACAAATAAAGTGCTTTAAGTGGGGATTTTTATTTATTTAATTAAAAGAGAGGTTTTCTTTCAATTAAATAAATTAGAAGAATTTTATTTAATTAAATGGGGGAAATTGAATTTAATTAAATAAGAGGAATTTTATTTAATTAAAAGGGAGATTAAATCTTTTAATTAAATAAAAATGATCAAACCTTAGGAAATATTGAAATAATTGATTTAATTACATTTTGATCAAGGAAATTGATTTGAATTGAAAATGTTCCAAAGCATTGATTCAGAAATTTGATAAATTGATAAAATGATAAATGGGGCCCAAAGTCTAGGCGACCATTTTAGGGTGCATACATTTGCCCCTCTTTGACTAATGTGTGGTCAACTTGGGAACACATGTAGTCAAAGAATGCAGTTGAAGTGTGAGGTCGACTTGGGATCACAAAACAACCCAGACGTGTGGTTGATTCGGGAGCACATCAGGACAAAAATAAGCACAATTGAAAAAGACAAAGTCAACACTGACATAAGTAATTGACATGTCAAAGATAAGAATCTCAAGCAAGACTGATATAATTGATAAAGCTGAATCAAAGATTGAAGTTTGATAGGTACTGCCCCCTCATGATCGAAATCAAAATTAGATAGAGGAGAAACAACAAATTGATAAATTTGATCAAATCAAACTAAAGATAAGGTTCTTGATGTAAGATGAAAGATATAAGGATCAAAGAACCAAGGTAAATTATTAAGCATGAAATATTATGCCCCAAGGTTTAATTGGAAGAAAAGAAGTGGGGTGAAAGAAAATGTAAGATAGAAGTTTGGAAGAAGTGGAAAGAAATCGAGAGAAGAAAGAGAATTTTCCTTAAGAAATAGAATGCCCCAAAATCAATCAACTATTTAAGATAGAAAATTTTGATTGAGATCACGAAAGAAGATAAGGAAATAAAGATCAAAATGTGATCACAGTTGATTAAAAGTCCACAAGAAAGATGAAGGAAAACCCTCAGTTCAAACTCATAATGTAGGCTAAAAATGCAAACTAACATGAAGTTTATTAATGCAAGCTACATGAAAATGCAAAGGTGTACTTGCAATACAACAACAAACATAGGATCTTGTGTTCATCATTCATTATAGAATGTAAAGGAACTTTTTTTCATCATTGGGCCATTATTAACAGACGTCGAAAAATCACATAATCATCACTAGTCACAAGCGCAACTATGAAGATATGAATGTGATTTATATCGGAAAACATCACACAACCATCACTAGTCACGAGTGCAACTATGAAGATATGAATGTGATGTATATCAGATTTGAAATGTGGAAAGATTCTAACATAAGCATCAAAGACATAAAGGTCAAGATGACCGTGATGTTAGCTTACCCAATTTAATATAGCAAAACCATGCTCGCATCAAGGCATAGAGGCCAGGATGACCAATAAAATAGTTGTGCAAAAATAGTGAAGCATAAAGCAGGAAGCAAATAAAAATCTGTCCCATGCCCCAAGTCCTCTAGCTATGCATCACGGAGAGACTTATTAAACAAGGACACTCAACAAAAATCAATAAGAATCGGCACACAAAGAAAAGATCATGACATAGCTCAAGCATTAAGTGTGATGTTTTAAAAAATTTAAGTGTGCTAACTGATACTGAGTTCCGAGGATAAGGATTGAATGCTTGCAAGCAGGCAAGACCACATGACAAAATGGGGCAAGACCAAACCAGTAAGCATTGAAAAACACTCGATGTCAGGGGTTGTATTGAAAAATATAATTGAGGGGGTGTTGAAAAACACCATTTGCGAGGTGTCCTAAAGACTAACGTGTCCAAGAGACCAAAGCTAACATAATTATGCCCCCTAGACAAAGACAAAGACCAATTCTAGACCAAGGCAACAAGGACAAGGCATGATGGAGAAAGGCTAAGTGTTGAGGTCACATGCAAAGAAATAGGGGTGCAAAGGCCTCAAGTAGCGCCCGTTTCCAGGTTTTAACCACTTGGATTTTATTACAATTTTTTCATTTTTCATTTTTCTATTTTTTCTTCTTTTTTTTAGAACTTCTTATATATTTTTTTTGAAGTTTTGCTACCAAGGTGCCTATTTCCAGGTTTTCACCAAGGCACTTTTTCTATTTTTTTGAATTTTTTGATTTTTTTGTATCTTTTTGGAATATATAATTTTTTTTTGAAGATACATCAAAGCGCCTATTGCTAGGTTTGCACTAAGATGATCATTTTTTCAGGACATTTTCCAATTTTTAGAATTTTGACAATATATTATTTTTTTGAGTTTTTTTGGGATCAATAATATGTACAAAAGGATGCCCCCAAACAGAATGACAATTATGGATAGAACTTCTTCAGGTGCAAAACATTGAGAGGATCAGGGAGCTATTTTCCCTTTTCTGTAGATAGTAAATAAGCACCTGTCCCAAAAGCTACTGTAATAATGTAAGGTCCAAGCCAATTAGGTTCAAATTTACCCTTTTGATCTCTATGTTGTTGATCTCCTACTTGGAATTCTCTAGGGCAAACCTTTTTTTTGAAGGCTTTGGACATATGCTTTTGATAGACCCTTGTATGGTCAAATGATACTTGACATTTTTCATCTAGAAGTTCTAACTCTTGAAGTCTCATGGCACGGTAGTCTTCATCTATAACTAAACCATGGAGAGAGACTCGAAGTGAAAGAATCTCAACCTCCAAAGGTAACACTGCTTCAACACCATATGCAAGGGAAAAAGGAGTAGCCCCAGTAGGAGTACGAATACTGGATCTATAGGCCCACAATCTGTAAATGCCAATCTCTACCATTCTTACACACTGTTCTATGCAAAATCTTAAAAATGGTCTTTTTTGATGTCTTTGATTGACCATTTCCTTGTGGGAAGTAAATGGAGGACCAATGTTGCTTAATCTTAAATTTTTTGCAGAGTTGTTTAAGGTCCTTATTTTTAAACTGGCCTCCATTGTCAGTAATAATCTTGGAAGGCACTCCATATCGACAGATGATATGGTTTAAAATAAATAGAGAAACTATCTTGCCTGAGGCAACAGAAAGTGGGATAGCTTCTACCCATTTAGTAAAGTAATCAGTAGAAGTAATGACAAATTTGTGTCCACCTGATGAATTGGGATGAATTTTTCTAACGAGGTCAAAGGCCCAGCGTTGAAATGGCCAATGAGATATAGAAGGAATGAGCTCCCTACCTGGAGCATGTATCAAGTTACCATCTTTTTGACACTTTTCACATGACTTTGCAAAAGCTACTACATCAAGCTGCATTTTGGGCCTATAGTACCCTACCCTAAGAAACCTTCGGGCCATGGAAAGACCATTGGAATGTCCCCCACATAGACCCTTGTGAATATCAACTAACACTTGATCGGATTCTTCCTTTTCTAAGCATCTAAGAAGTGTTCCATCGAGACCCCTCCTATACAAATCACCAATGATAAGGGAATGTCAAGAGGCATTTTGGGTAAGATTTCAGTGTTTAGATCGGTTAAAGGTTTCAGGTATAATGCCATCACAAAGATATGAGTAAATGGCACCATAACAGGATGATTCATGACCAACAAGGGTACAAGTAATATGGCTTTCTTGGAAGTCAAAGATAGGGTGATGTAGCTCTTCCACTAGGAATTCAAATCTTGACTCATGTTGTTCTAACTGAAGAAGTGAAGCAAGTGTAGCCATAGCATTAGCTAAAGCTTTGTTTTTTGTTCTAGGGATTTGCTAAAATGTGACAAATGTGAAGTATCTCTTTAAAGAACCAACCATTTTCTTGTAAGGTACCATCTTCTCATGTTTTGTTTGATATTCATCATTAACTTGGTTGATTATCAGCTGTGAATCTCCATAGATATGTAACTCTGTGATTCTCCATTCTATGGCTATCTTAAGTCCATTTGTTAAAGCTTCATATTCAGAAATGTTGTTTGTACATGGGAACAATAATTTGTAAGACTTAGGGATTGTGTACTCATGAGGAGAAACAAACAACACGCTAGCTCCTAAACCATTTTGCATAAAAGATCCATCAAAGAACATCTCCCAAGTTCTTTCAGTCATATACATAAGATGCTAATCTGGGAAGTCAACTTGAATAGGTGCATTATCTTTTAATGGGAAATTAGCCAATTGATCTGCTATAGCTTGTCCTTTTATTGCTTTTCTCTAAATGTACTCTATGTCAAATTCTAAAAGTACCATCATCCATTTAGCAAGTCTATCTATGAGGGCAGCCTTACTTAGCAAATATTTGAGTGGATCTATCTTTGCTATGAGGTGTACAGTACGCGCAAGCATGTAATGTCACAAATTTTGGGAAGAAAACACAACAGCAAGGAAAGCTTTCTCAATGCTTGTGTAATTAACCTCATATGAAACAAGAGTATGACTAATGTAGTATATTGCTCTTTCTTTCCCATTTTCATCAAGTTGAGCAAGTAATGCCCCCAAGGAAGATTCTATTGCTGAAATGTATAAAATAAGAGGTTTCCCTGGGATAGGAGGCATTAAAAT
>MU227546.1:1588425-1616228 GCA_018584345.1 Thuja plicata
AGATCTACTCTATATGATTGCAATGCATGAAAGGAAATTAATCTAAATGATAACAATGCATGATTAATCTATGAAAGGAAATACAAATGCAAGATTAATCTATGAAAATAAACATGAATCTAATCTATATAAGTAGCCATGGATGTAAGAAGAATGAGACAAGAAGATAGAAAAGTTGCAATATCCAAGTCAAAGTGCTCAAATCCTCCTCCAAAATTGCTCTCCAAACCTGTAGCATAACAATACTATGAAAAAGATGATTTCAAAATGAGAAGGAGAGGTCTCTTTTTAAAGGAAAGTGAATGGTTGATATTAAGAGGCAAAAATCAAAGGCTATGATTAAGAGGCAAAAACCCACCACTTAGGAAGATGTGATGAAAAAAGATTTTTATTTAATTTTTCATTTAATTTATTGCCTTTTTCAACAAATAAAGTGCTTTAAGTGGGGATTTTTATTTATTTAATTAAAAGAGAGGTTTTATTTCAAATAAATAAATTAGAAGAATTTTATTTAATTAAATGGGGGAAATTGAATTTAATTAAATAAGAGGAATTTTATTTAATTAAAAGGGAGATTAAATATTTTAATTAAATAAAAATGATCAAACCTTAGGAAATATTGAAATAATTGATTTAATTACAATTTGATCAAGGAAATTGATTTTAATTGAAAATGTTCCAAAGCATTGATTCAGAAATTTGATAAATTGATAAAATGATAAATGGGGCCCAAAGTCTAGGCGACCATTTTAGGGTGCATACAGGTTCCTGAGTTTAATTTCAGATTTGTGAGGACATTGAAGAAAGTTCTTGAGAGGTGTAGGTCTCAGGATGAAATAGCACTAATTATATATTTAGGAAGGAGCATTTGACAAAAATATGAGCTATACATTGAGGAATGAAGATCCATCTAGTTTGCATGAGGCATTCAAAATTTCAAAGAACATTGAGATATTTCTAAGTATAGAATGATAAGAAAACTTAAGCCTATCAATAAAGCTTTGTTTGCAAATGAAAAGTGCAGTTCAAAGGTTGCAAATGATCTTCAAATCATAAACCAGTCTGTTGTCCCAAATGAATGTCCAAATGTATTGACTAAACCAGAAGATACTAAAGGTTATATGAGTACATTGGAATTGTGTTAAAATATAAATTCACCTCATGTATCTACCCAAGACCATAGATATGAGAAGCCTTCTAAAATTTGTGTTTCTAAAAGGATCATCCCAAATGACTATGAACTTACTGGTCTTAATAATTTGCTATCCAATAATGAAAATAATATTAAGCTTCAAGGTTTGCATCAACAATATGTTGATATAAATATTTCCATAATACATATACAAGATTTAATTAACCTTGAAGCAATGAGGTTTACAAATAGTAAAAATACTTCATCTAGAGAAGTTGAAAGACATCCATACAGTGATATCAATCCAAGTGGGAAGATCACATTCACTAGGGATAGTAAAAGGATGCTTCCATTAATAAATGAACAAACATGTGATGAAATTAAACAATTATCTGATGATAATTACTATACTTTGGAGTATACTTTTATATCTTATGTACCCAATGATGCTTGTTGTCTTAATATTATTGAAACCCTTTCTAAATCTAATTTTGAAGTATTTAGTTCTCATGAGCATGAAAGTGATTCACATATTGTTGATACTATGGCTGATGTTGAGAATGAAAGTGGGGAGTATTGGGTATTTTTCTTATTGATCCTTTATACCCATGAAACCTGTATGACCCTTTATTTTCCCAAACACTGACCAAGCAAGGAAAATAACAACATGAAAAAGGTATTTCAAACTTCTACACTTTGAGCTCCACAAACAGGGGTGGGTATACCTATCCTCTTCTTTCAAAGATTCATACAAGGTTACAAATAAGCATATTCACAGAGGATTTCTTACAAAACACTTGTTTTGTAACTAACTGATTTAATAAAACATGACAAGCAAGATTAACATATTGTTTTGTGAATGATGAGAACCACACACCCCATTTATAAAGACAAGTGCCCTATCCTAGGGTATGGAGTCATTCTGAATGCAGAAAACCCTTAACAGAAACACTTACCCAAGTAAACTTGCAAAAAACCTCTAGAAATGAATATGCCTTACATATTACTCCACACTCATACAATAAATATAATCATAAAATTTGTAAAGAAATTTAGAGTACTCATTGGAATTATTATAAGGAATTTAATTCTCTCCTTGAAAGAAACCCTAAAACAAATTCACAATATGCCTTACCGATAGATGAATTGAAAATTCCTTAACAGTTTAATTGAAATGAATACTAAAATTGAAAAAAAAGACAATTAACATTAGGATTTTGAAATTACAAGTGAGCTTGCAATATGCATTACTCTTAAATTATTCAGTACACTCAAAATCAGCTCCAAAACACATCTGATAATCTTAGTCTCATAACCAAAGCATACAACTATTATGGCCTAAAAATTCCATCCTTTACAATAATCCATAAAATCCCTTTTATATCAGTAGGATGCCACAAGATTTGGACCACCTTAGGGAAAAAAAACCCTAATGCACAACCACAAAATCTTGGGAAGAATGCCACCCACCACCACATTAAATAGAGAAAATACCAAAATGCTAGCTAGGGATTCAAACCATCTACAACATGAAAGAAAAGAAAACCCATCAACTCACAAAATCAATGTTCCTTGATCCATTCAAAATCTCAGACCCTCACAATGCACCTTATGTTAGTAATAACTAAGAGGCGGGGGTGAATCAGTGGCCTTAAAAATTAATCCTTAAATCAACCCTTTAAACTTATAACCACAAATTATATCTCAAGTTATCTTCTATCCTACAAGATGAATGCCTTGAATAACTTATATCAATTTACTACTTGTCGGATTGCTCTGTTTAAACCTTCTTTTGTGTGTTCACCGATAAGCAGTCATATATTTACTAAAATACACTAAATATGTAGAGTATACCAATAAATCTAGAATGAGTTATGTAAGATACAAAATAGTAAAGAAATGAATCATACACACATAACACATGGATTTTAACGTAGAAACCCTTTTAAGGAAAAAAACCACTGGGACTGGTACCCCAAATTTTGACTCTTTTGAAGTGAGCCCTGTCAGGAGCCAACCCTGTTAAAGGTTACAAACACACTATCAGGTGTGACCTTTTTAGAGGATTTTATACATAGAGGTTGTCACTTAGTATAGGGTATCTAATGTTGTCATCCTTGAATAACCCTCTTTCTTAGAATGTCAATAGGCATCGGGAATATCCAATGCTACTTTCATTAATCAACCTTTTTGGCACTCCTTGAGATGTACCTCAATATATAGAAGACTGTTAAGTCCTACTCAGTTAAGAGACTTGATGCTTCAATGGTTAAACTGAAAAACTAAGACGTATTCATATTACAACTTGAATTGCAGATTTTTAGATCTATTTAAGTACATTACCTCTCTGACCAATGTATCAATTCAATCCTTGTGCTCCACACTTTTTTCTCTATGATGTTGTGCTCACTGTTCGTCGGTTGTCTACAGAATTCCTTAGCTCTCCCTTCAGCTTGTTTGATCAGGACTGCATGAAGTTTTTCTTCATCAGTTTCTCTTTAGCATCCTCTTTTTCTTCACTCCCCTTAATCCCCTTATTAAAAATAATTAAGCTCATCTCTTATATAGACACAATATTCATTATTTCTTGGTTCTTGATTCTTGGCATGATAAATAATCTAGCCAATTTTATTTAAAGCATAAATCCTAATTTATCTCATAGATATCTTCTTGCCAACTGTACAAATCAACTTTAAATCAATCACTTATCTCTGGTCGAATAAAAAAAATAGACAACTAGTTAAGTCTATATTTAGCTCTGCCAGCTAGATATTTTGTCATTTTCTAAACTCTCTATTCTGTCGGCCACCACTTTAATTAGCCATCAGTGATAACTGATTGTTCTGTCGGTGAGACTCCAGTTAGCTTCGTGATCTCCATCCATTGAGTATCATTGGAATTTTACTCGTCGGGCAACCTTCTGACTTTGCTCATCAGGAATTTTGTGTTTTTGCTTCATCAGGCAACACTATGCTTCTAATCATTGGGTATCACTATGACTATTCATCTTTGCTTTGTCCAATGGTGTGCACTCTGTCGATGTTGTTTGTCACTTAGTGAATACTTGACTTTTATGTATTGTTGAAAGCATAACTTTGGTTCCTTTGGCTCTCTGAAGTCTTTGGCATTATGTATATGACCATAAAAATGATATCAAGTTGACATCAATGATAATACAATACATTAACTAATTTTATGCCTTGCATGATCATCAACTTAACATCTTCAAATATTTAATCAATTACATGTCATCAATCTCTCCCTTTGGCATTGATAGAAACATACTATATTATCATACTATACTATTTCTAATACAATATGAAATATACAGTTTCATCAAGCTTTCCTAATGTAACTATTACAAATGTCTATTTTTCGGTAAGCTCAAGTAGCTTTGATTTGATTCTTGCAAGCTTTCTATCTTTTGATGTGTTGTGTTCTTTCCTTGTGTCAATTTCTCTCCCTTGATTGATCTTTTCTTTTTTTATGTTTTCTCTTTTTAGCACTCTCCCTTTGTATCAATAACTCTCCCTTTGTATAATATTTTCATACAATCTCTCTCCCTAAGGATATGTGATAATGGATAATCTTTCTCCCTTTCCAAAGGGATGTGATAATATAGATAATCTCTCTCCCTTTGACAGCAATACCAAACAAATATCTCACAAATATCTGACATTAATGTCAAGCAATCTTTTCATATTCCTTGAATTTCCCTTATCCATCTACAATACAACAATATGCTCTAGTGCTTGGTGATGATATATACCTATCTATATAGATGTAGTTTTGAAGTTCATCTCTTTGCTTGCATCAATAATGAATGATATTTTGATAATATGTAGGCTGATATAGCCTTCTAGACAACTTACTAACTAGTAGACAAGGGTCTCACCTCTAGTCTCTTTCTTAAGTAATCAAATGCATCCTTGGGTAGTGGCTTGGTGAAGATATCGGCCAATTGTTCCTTTGATTGCACATACTCAAGTATCAGCTCCTTTGCCTAAACTTGTTCTCTCAAATAACGATACTTGATGGAAATATGCTTGTTTTAGCATGCATGACTGGATTTTTGGAAATGTTTATTGCACTTGTATTATCACAATATATAATTACTGGTTCTAAAATTTTCATATGCATACCTTCCAATAAATATTTGATCCATGTAATATTTGAGTAGTTTGCAACAGCAACAACATACTCTGCTTCTGCATTAGATTGTGAGATGCATCCTTGTTTCTTGCTGATCCATGTGACAAGTCTGTCACCTATGAAGAATGCTCCTCTAGTTGTGCTCTTCTGGTCATCAATATTTCCAGCCCAATTAGCGTCGGTAAAGACCTAAAGTTCAAATTTTCCTTCTCTTCTATACCATAAGCCATATTCCTTGGTATTCTTTAGATATCTTAGGATTCTTTTCACAACAGTCATATGTGACTCTCTAGGATTAGCAGAAAATCTAGCAACTATTCCTACAACATGTGCAATATCTGGTCTAGTATGTACAACATACATGAGTTTTCCAATCATTGATCTGTACAAAGTCTAATTTACCTCTGATGACTTGTCTTCCTTTTTCAGTTTGCAACTAGTTTCCATTGGTGTTCCAACTGGTTTGGATTCTTCCATCTTGAATATTTTCAGTACTTCTTTGATGTACTTGGATTGTGTAATGAAAATACCTTCTCCTTGTTGCATGATCTACAGACCAAGAAAGAACATGATCTCTCCAAAAATAGACATCTCAAACTCTTTTCTCATCTTACTTGCAAATGATTTGCATAGCATATCATTGCCTCCAAATATGATCTCATCAACAAATATCTCAACAATCAAAATGTTAGCATCAATAGCTTCCTTCAAGTAAAGATTATTGTTTTCACTAGTCTTACAAATCCAATACTTATAAGATAGGAATGAATTCTTTCATACTAGGCTCGGGGTTCTTGTTTTAATCCATACAGGGCTTTGTGTATTCTTCATACCATGTCCCTCTTGTCTAGATCAACAAACCCTTCTAGTTGTTCAATGTATACCTCTTCTTCAAGTATTTCATTCAGGAATGCAGACTTGACATCCATTTGATATACCTTTAATCCTTTATATGAAGCATAAGAAAGAAATAATCTTACTCCTTCTAGTCTAGAAAAAGGTCCAAAGGTCTCTCCATAGTCAATTCCTTCTTCTTGTGCATACCCTTTGCATACTAGTCTTGCTTTATTTCTTGTGACTTCTCCATTTTCATTGAGCTTATTCCTAAATATCCATTTTGTACCGATGACATTCTTGTCATCTGGTCTTGGTACAAGTTCCCAAGTCTTTTTTTTCTCTATCTATTCAATCTCTTCATTCATTTCACTTATCCATTAATCATTATCTAGTATAGCATTGATATATTTGGGCTCATACTCATAAATAAGACATCTTGTATTTAGAGACTTACTTCTAGTTCTCATACCAGCCTTCTTGTCTCCAATGATCTAGTTATGTGGATGGTTCCTTTTGACATATCTTGCAAGTATAGGTTCATCTATTTGTCTATCATCTTGATCATCATTTTGTTCTTCATCAAGTTGTGCATCATCTTGAGCAATATTCTGATCGTCAGTATTTGCAGCCTGATGCTTGGGTGCAATTATCTGTTGCTCAAGAGCTCTACATTGTTGGTGGGGTAGAGTGTTAGGTTCCTCATTATAATTGAACTTATTGTAGTCCTCTAGTTATTTAGTGCTTTCCTTTTCATTCTTCTATGCAAATTCATCTATCTTTACATTTGCACTTTCAACAATTTTGTTAGAGGCTTTGTTTAGACATTTATAAGCCTTGCTCTTGGTAAAATACCCTAGAAAAATTCCTTCATCACTCTTGGAATCAAGTTTTCCATTTCTATCATCTTTTAAGATATAACATTGTGGTGGTACCCTAAATTTTGATAATTTAGAAGTCCCAATCCATTATCAAGAATCATGTTTCTCCAAACTAAAAAATATCAAAGGAAGGAAGCTTTATAACACAAATAAATAGAACTAACTAATCGAAGCCTTCAGAAAATGATGGAATTTAGAATTTCTACAAAGATGATTTCAACAGAGGATAAAGATGGTCAAATTTTAAAAATCTAAAAAGGACCCAGTTCGTGAAATCAAATTTTCTATGTTGAAAAGAAACATTAGCTTTTCACAAGATGTTTTGGATTTTCGACCAAAGCCAAATCCAAAAGTTAGGTAGTTATTTTTTAGTTAGTTTATTGTTTTTTCAAAATAATTTGTAATAAGAGTTGTGTCTTTTCACCCTAAAGAGGTGTGAAAGCCACTCAAACACATATATATACATAATGTAAAATGTAAAGAGAGGAGAATACAATATAATACAATTTCACATATTTGGATAGTTTTTAATCAACAAGTATAATATGGACCTGGATGTACTATTTTTTAAAAATCAATAGAGATAAATCCTTTTTCTTTCACATGTGTAATAGTTTAATTATCATTTTACAATTAGTCCCTCGGATAAACCAACAAAACTTCTTCAAAGTGATAGTTTGATGTACATGCTTCCTGATTTGATTTATAGTTTATATTTTCAATTGGTTTTCTCATTTTGCATGGTTAAATTCTATTGATTGAGGCCTTGGTCAATTGGTCTATCATCTAAGAAGTATTTCCCTTTTGAAATATCTCTAAAAAAATTTTAGGTTGCATGTACATTCTATAACACCTTTGAAGTGATAAGTTTTCTTGTAAAACTATCTCTGAGGTTGAACATAAGATTGGAATGATCTTGAATCTATTTCCCATGGTAGAATAAGGCACTAGTCTAATCATTATTTGGATTATAGTTATTCAGTTCATTGTTTATAGTTTTGTGATATCTTATCTATCTATTCATTTCAAATTACATACATATTTACAAAACATTCTTTCAATTAATTAAAGTATTTTGGTTTACAGTTCATGATATATTGCTTTCTATTAGATTTCTTTCAATTTCCTTGCCATACTTGAGAGAGAAGGTTGAAGTGATTCTTATCTATTATAAAAATCCTTGTAACTTAAAGGATAAGTCAAGGTATAGGCTTACCGGCCTTGGTTTTCTAGAGGCAAAATTGTAGAAGTTCCAACCCTGCCTTGGTTGTGACTTGTTAGTTGGCCAAATCACTCTAGTTTCCCAACATTGGATTGGAAAGTCCATAGGAAATCCAATCTGTCAATTTGAGCACCAATAGATTGGTGACTCCACTGGGGAGTTGTTTAAAAGAACATTTTGTTATTCTACCTAGAAGCTTTGGTGATATATTTAAGACTCTACTGGAAGAAAAGAGCTCAGAAGATAATAAGTATTTTCCTTCTGATAAGAAGGTGGTGACTCTATTGAACAAAGCATTTCAGTCAGTGACTCTACTGAGGGAGAAGACTCAGAAGGAGATGGTGGATTGTTGTTTCAAATGTATACATCATTTCAAAGAAATCCTTTTTATTCCAAATGGTATCAAGCCATTGGATCTTAGGAGATTTCAAGGCATCCCAAATAATTTATCCCCTAAACTATCACAAATTCTACCAAAGTTCCATGGAGAATGGGATGAATCAACACTACAACACTTGGATGCATTTTATACATTCATAGAAGATTATGAGGTTTCATCAGAGGATCAGGTGATGAGGCTATTTATCAGGATGTTAAAAGATAATGCCAGATAAGTATATGAATCACTACCCACACAATTCATCTCATCATGGAGACAATTTGAGCATTGGTTTCTTGATATGTTTCATGATGCCAGTGGTGAAGAAGAAAACATGTGTTATGAACAAGACATGTGCTATGAACAGAAAAGAGAGACAAATTATATTTTTGAGGAAGAATCTTACATGTCCCCTTTGGATACATTTTTCAGTTTGGAAAGATATAAAGCTGAACCTGCACTACATTTGTTCATGAGAATGATAAAGATCTATCAGAAAATACCTTCAGATATCAGGCCTTTGGGAAGGGAATTAATGGATAAACTTTGTGAGTTATAAATCTACCATGATTCTCAACTAATAGCTTTTCTTGAGAAAATATGTGAAGTATTGAGGGAAGAAAAGAATGATGACATAGAGGAAAAAAATTCAGATTAGATTGTAGTAGAATCTGTATGTAGTAAGATTTGCATGGAAATAGATATCAATGACCATGATGATGAGGAAGAATATTTTCTCAGTAGAGAAGAAATCTCATATTTACTAGACATGGAATATCAAAAACATGTTGAGAAGAGTGGTCAATTTTTTTTCTCAATGCACCATGATAAGCAAGTTGATGGATTAGTACATACTTAGGAGGTACTAGATGTAGAAGATGATAAATTTCAAGAATCAAATAATGGAGATAAAATAGAACAACATACAACATATGAACACGAAGAAGTTTTAGATGAAATCTCTCATGGAGATATGCCCAAGTTCTCTATATCCTTGAATCCATTATTTAAAGAATATCTTATATGCAATCAAGTCCATCAACATCATGATAAAGACAGTGAGCCTAGTGATCATTTTGAAGATGATGAAACTCAAAATATTTATGGGGAAGTGTATTCAGAAAGTGAGACATGCATTATTTCATCCTATGAGCAGAAGTTGTATCAAACATGTGAAGATGAGATGGAATCAAACATACATAATGAGGATAATGTGTTGAAGATTAGTTCTAAAAATTATTCGAGTATCCTATCTGATCAAATTCTTGATAAGAAGGAAGTTCCTGAATGTGAGTTATCTCTAAATCCTTTTTGTGAAAAGAAACAACATCTTGAGTATAGGGAAGATTGTGTATGTAAAGGCATCCACGCAGAAGAGCTTAATCTAGTTATTTGTAGGGTTGATCAAATGCATGGGGATCCTCTATTTAGCAAGGACTATAGTGCACCTGCTGACTTTTCTAAAGGTAAACAAAATTCAAAATGTGTTAATAAAGAAATGAATGTTGTCCATGAGAGTGGTGGCATCGTATTCAAGAGATCCAAAGTATTACATGATCAAAATTATGTGTTTGATAGAGGAAAGAAGAAGTGTTAATTTTTTGGGGGGCCTGGGGCCACCTAATTGAATATTCCTATGAAAGTTCTTCATGAGCCTTTTTGGTATAAAGATAAATCTTAAAGATGAGAACCAAATCACTTTGCATTAGATTAAGTGTGGATACTTTGTCTACTTCTCCAGAGATAGCTGGAATCTCTCTATGCTCACATGGAGCATACATCCCCAGAAAGAGCCACTGGTGGTACCCTAAATTTTGATAATTTAGAAGTCCCAATCTATTATCAAGAAGCATGTTTCTCCATACTAAAAAAGATCAAAGGAAGGAATATTTATAACACAAATAAATAGAACTAACTAATCAAAGCCTTCAGAATGCTGGAATTTAGACCTGCTACAAGATGATTTTGACAGAGGATAAAGATGGTCAAATTTTAAAAATCTAAAAATGACCCAATTCAAAAAATCAAATTTCCTATCTCCAAGAGAAATATTAGCTTTTCATGAGGTGTTTTGGATTCTCGACCAAAGCCAAATCCAAAAGTTAGGTAGTTATTTTTTAGTTAGTTTATTGTTTTTTTTGAAATAATTTGTAATAAGAGTTGTGTCTTTTCACCCTAAAGAGGTGTGAAATCCACTCAAACACACATATATATACATAATGTAAAATTTAAAGAGAGGAGAATACAATATAATACAATTTCACATATTTGGATGGTTTTTAATCAACAAGTATAATATGGACCTGGATGTACTATTTTTTCAAAATCAATAAAGATAAGTTATTTTTCTTTCACATGTGTAATAGTTTCATTATCATTTTACAATTATTCCCTCAGATAAACCAATAGAAATTCTTCAAAGTGATAGTTTGATGTGCATGCTTCCTGATTTGATTCATAGTCTATATTTTCAATTGGTTTTCTCATTTTGTATGGTTAAATTATATTGATTGAGGCCTTAGTCAATTGGTCTGTCATCTGAGAAGTATTACCCTTTTGAAATATCTATGAATTTGTTTTAGGTTGCATGTACATTCCATAACACCTTTGAAGTGATAAGTTTTCTTGTTAAACTATCTCTGAGGTTGAACATAAGATTGGAATGATCTTGACTCTATTTCCCATCGTATAATAAGGCATTGGTATAATCATTATTTGGATTATAGTTATTCAGTTCATTGTTTATAGTTTTGTGATATCTTATCTATCTATTCATTTCAAATTACATACACATTTACTAAACATTCTTTCAATTACTTAAAGTATTTCAGTTTACAGTTCATGATATATTTCTTTCTATTAGATTTATTTCAAGTTCCTTGCCATACTTGAGAGAGAAGGTTGAAGTGTTTCTTATCTGCTATAAAAAGCCTTATAACTTGAAGGATAAGTCAAGGTATAGGCCTACCAGCCTTGGTTTTGTAGAGCCAAAATTGTAGAAGTTCCAATCTTGCCTTGGTTTTGCAGAGCCAAAATTGTAGAAGTTCCAACCTTGCCTTGGTTGTGACTTGTTACTTGGCCAAATCACTTGGGCTTCCCAATATTGGATTGGAAAGTCCATAGGAAATCCAATCTGTGGATTTGAGCACCAACACATTGACTACCAAAAATTTTAAAATAACTTACATTGAGTGTGTATCCATACCATAGCTCATAAGGTGTCTCTTTGGTGTCTTTCTTCAATTGTACTCTATTTAAAGTGTAAACAGAAGTACTGATAGCTTCCCTCCAGAAGATTTGGGTGATGCCTTTCTCTATCATCAGTGTCCTTGCACAATCAACTATGGATTTGTTCCTTCTTTTAGCAATTCTATTTTGTTGTGGTGTTCTTGGTGCAGAGACCTATCTTTTTATTCCATGCTCATTACAAAAGTTAGTGAATTCATCTAAAATAAATTCCTCTCCTCTATCTAACCTTAATCATTTTAGCTCCTTACCACTTTTCTTCTCAACCATTTCTTTATACCATTTAAACATCTTAAATGCTTCTGATTTATCTTTTAGAAACATGACTGTCATCATTCTAGAGTAATCGTCAACAAACAGAATAAAATATGTATCTCCATAATAACTCTTTGTCCTCATAGGTCCACATAAATCAGTATGGACTAATTCTAGAATTGCATCAGATGTATGAGTTTTTCTTTTAAAACTAGACTTTTTCATTTTACCTTTTTAACAATTCTTACACATGATGTTGTCAGGCTTGGTCATTGTGGGTAAGCCTCTGACATTTCTCCTTTTTCTAATCTTTATCATGTTGTCAAAGTTCACATGACACAATATTTTGTGACATAACCATATGTCTTCGTTTGTAGGAATCAAACAAGTGGAGTCAGTATCATTCAAATAGAATAAGTTACTTTTTGTCTTCTCACCGGTACCAATCAGATTTCCACATTTATTGAAGATCTTTTCCTTCTTATTTTCAAATGCTACTTTGTGACTTGAATTATTCAACTAAGAAACACTCAATAGATTATAATTCAATCCATTTACCCAATAATCATTATCAAATTTTATCAGGTTATTCAACATTATTGTTCCTCTACCTTTAACTGGACAAGGTGTGTCATTACCCATTCTTACTGAACCACCTTTATAGTATTCAAAAGTCTCAAACTTTTTCTTATCACCGATCATATGGTGAGTGCAGCCACTATCTATGATCCAAAAATATTTTTTTCTAATTTTAGATATGAGAGTTGTTTCTACATACCTTTCTTCATCATCATCTGAATAATCCTTTACAACCACAAACACCATCTCAATGTTTTCACCAGATTTGGTGTCAGTATCATCATCCTTTCATTTTTCTAGGTAACTGGCCTTCTTTCCTTTGTCCTTATAGTCTGGGGTATCTCTTCTTTTTGATTTTCGGTAGATTGTATAATCACCTCTATCAGACTTCTTTTCAAATGATCTGTCATTACTTATGTCATCTTTTCTTCTATTAGTACATCTTGTAGAAAAGTGTCCAATCTCTTTGCAATTAAAAGAAACAAGTGGTAATTTACCTTTGTATTTACCTTTGCCTCTTTGCATTCTTTTGGCCATAAGTGCTTCAATTTCATCAAGGTCATCTTCTTCACTTTCACTATCACTATCTTTTCTCATAGTGTTTCTATGACTTGATTTACTTATTCTAATAGAAGTTTTGAATGTAGACTCTATGTTTGGTAAGACACTATTATCAAAGTTATTCATCTCAAATGAAATCAGTCTTCCATTTAAACTATCTAGAGTAACATTGCTATTTGCTACTGCTCTCATTTCTTGAATGGTAGATACTCTAATAGTATAAGTAGGCAGTAAGGTTCTTAGAATTTTACTTACCAATGTATCTTCTTCTAGTACACCTCCAACTCCTCAGATAGCATTGACTACCTCTTTGATTCTTCTACTGTACTGAGTGATGTTTTCACCTTCTTTCATTTTGAGGTCATCAAATTTTCCTCTTAGGCTTTCTTCCTTGGCTCTCAAAATATTTTTGTCACCACCATGTACAAGCTTTAATTTGTCCCACATCTACTGTGAGGCCTCACCCCGACCCATCATAGCTTTACTGTTTGATCACACTTTGACACTTTATGTTTTTGATACATTGATACACTTTTGTTATCCCGACAGGGACTCGTGATATTATGATATAATGATGATTATATTGTGTGGATTACATTTTGATATGGATTAGACCTAGAACAGGTGGTTGACTTTGATTATATATGTTTATATTAGTGAATTGATGAGAAGACTAATTTATGATTAGACTTTACTATTTTATGGATGCTATGTCATGGTGATTAAGGAATTCTTATGTTTAAATATCTATGTATGAAAATTTCAATTAGAGGCTTAATTCTACTTAAAGGTTAATGTTGCAAATTATAATTTGAAAATATATATATATTGCATGTAATTTTATCATCTTGGACTACTGATGCTGGAAGTTTACTATGCAGGAATGGGAACCATGGAATTTTTTAGAGAATCAGGGCTAAACACATGTGAATTGAGTAAGCCAAGGTTTAATCCAATAAAGGGTTGAAACCTCGTTGTAATGTGACCCTTTTTGTAAATTTAATTTGAATGTGTGTTAATAGTTTAAAGTTATGTTATTGTTTGGACATGTCATTGTGAATGTGATGTGTATTTTGTTGGTGTCACTTGACACTTATGTTGTCCATGTGAAAAGTGACATGTCATTTAGGGCTTGGGAAAGAATCGCTTAACCTTATAGGATATTATATTAATCACTTTCATATAGATGCCTTGTAGAGATCCCATCATGTTGGAACTCAGATTTGAACCTTAGGGGTATTTTGAAGGGATTAAAAGTGACCCTAGAGTATATTTTTGACCAAAATTAGTTAACCCTAAGGGGGTACCTTGGGTTAGGGATAGTTTTTACCTATGAGAGAAACCTAGGTCACCATTATGACTCTCCAAAATGCCTACTTTTCAAAAGTGGTGAAAATAGAGATGGTCGTATGCATCTAACTTGTTCCACACTCCTTGCTAAACTCTCAATTAAGAGGGGAGACAAAAAGACTATTTGTCATATCTCATCATTGCTAGTTCTTGAGTACACTTTTGGGGGTCTTTTTAGAGGGTTTTGGGAGACTTAGTAGGTGTTCACCTACTCTCTAATTGTAGAGACAATTAGGGCTTTGGAAGGAGGAAAGATAAGAATTTGGGCTCTTCTCAAGTATCATTTTGCCATAACACATTTGAAAGGTTGGTTTCTCTTGCCATGGAGTGCTTGATTTAATGCAAGAAAATTTGATGTATTGTTTTATGAATATGAGATCTTGTATGAGATTCATGTATGTAATCTTGTGTAGTGTTGTAGTATGTAAATTTTGTTGTCATGTGCTGGGTAGAGAATGCATTGGATTTTTTTTGTATCAACTTTTGCTTCTTTGGATTGTGAGTGTTGTTCATGGGAGTGAAGGCATTACTCACCCTTTGGGAAGGGAAGAAGTGGCCTTGGGTGAAGGAGTTAGTTGGGCTCTCCATTGTAGTGAGATTCTCTTCTCTTGGAGAAGAGGGATAAATTTATAGAGTATGGGCTCCATGAAGTCATGTTTGAAATATTGTATTTTGGCATAGAAATGGCCAATGTGTATATGGAAGCAATGCCAATATAGCCTTGAAGAGGCATGGAAAAATATTGTTGAGAAATTTGGAATTTGTAATGGCATTCTCCTCCTTGGAAAATCCCACCTTCACCCTACTTCAATGGTTTTGTAAAACTCATTTGTAAGACCTTGATTGGGAGTATATTTTTGTTTTCTTTGTGCATATAAAATGTTGTGAGAAATTGGATGTGAAACCTTGTTTAACCTTGGTTCTCCAACCTCAGGGGTGGCCTCCTTGAGGTCTTGGTTGGGAGGTGAGCTTCCAATGGTATCCCTCATGAAATTTACAGGTTTTTGAAGTCTTGAAGATGGTGCAAGAATCTTGAAAGAAATACCTATTTGGGGGTAGTTGTGTGCAAGCAACTTCAATGTTGCATAGTCACTCTTGCATTGAAATTCATTTTGTTGATTGTTGTAATGTTCAATTTTGAAGCTTCTCAAGCTAGATGTGGAGGGATCTCCTTCTTATGTAATTATTTATTAAAGGAAAACATATTGTGTACCTTTCAAGTATTGTGTAAATTTATCATTTTGAAGATGTTGTAATGTAGATTGTAAGCTTATCATGTTGTAAAAGATATAATCCTTAGTTCATGAATATAGCATTTTAATTCCTAAAAGAAAATAAGTTAATCATCCATGAATATCTAATGGTACCTAATATTGAAAAAGAAGAACAATATTATAGTTTCATTTACTTCAATCTTAAGAAATTTTTCATCTTGAAAACCTCCTAGATTCAACTTTCTTCAATAGAAATCTGCATTTCAATCCTCAACTCTTGAGGAGGAGAAATAACTTTGAAATCAACATCAAATCTAATTAGTTAGCATGTTAATAAGAAATTTATTAAATACTATTGGTCCCTCTTGTATATTGTTTAATAAATCTATCCTTATACACACTATGATCTTCTACAAAAAAAAATGAACTAAGCAAATCAAATGTAAGAGCTTATAACAAAGCCCATTGCATTTTTCAGATTTAGAGCATAAAAAGCTCTCTAAAATTTGTATGGAAAAGGAAATATTATTTTACCATAGAAAATATTTTGTTCCCAAAAGTGCTTCCCTCTAATTAATTTTGAAATCATATCTCAGTAATCTAAACATACAATTTAATCCTAATTACTAAACTATACTCACTTTACTATTACCCCTCCCATGGGTCACACATTGATGTCTCACCTTTTTGCATAAACATTGTTGTGCTATGTTATCAAAAAAAACAAAAACAAATCACCTTATAAAGGGGCTGCACTACTTGGGAAGCGCTCCATTTTTCCTTGCTGCCCACTTCCCTAAACTTTCTGACATGCCCTATAGACCAAGTCAACTCTTCCCCATTTAAAATTACCTTGGGAGGATGAGATGATCATTGGTGGGTCCCAGCAAATCATCCCCATCTCCTTGTTTGAAATCCCATGCCACTTTTTCTTAGGCTCTCCTTTTCCATGAGAAATTGTTATGCTTTGATGATGGGATAGGTGGTGGGCCCTCCCAAAAGAACAGTCCTTTTTTTAAAAATCTGCACTTGCCTTGGGAATTCAATTCCCTTCATCCAAAGTTTTGTTTGGGTTTTTAGGCATTGTCTTGGGGAAATGTTAGATTAGTAGGCTAGTGGATAGATAGGGTTAGTAGTTGATTAGGTAGTTAGGTTAGTTTAGCAAGTGATTAGTAGTTAACTAAGTTAGTAAACTGGTCCTTATTTCCTTTTGTTTTTATCTATAGTTTTGTAGTGTTTTTAGGTATGTATAAGCTAATTCTTTTGATGTAGCATAAATTTTTAGGCGGATAACTTTAGTGTGATTATTTTTATGGGTATTTAGTGTATTAAACATGTTTTTAAATTCTAATTGATAATGGAACCCTTTTGTCAATGTAATAGCCCATCATTTAAATGGATACTTGCCCTTAGTTGTTTAGATTAATTTATCATGGAGAGATTTGTGAATTTAATAAATCAGAATTTTTGTCTAAACTATTGATTAATCTATTAAAGAGGCGGATTGCTCAATTGATTAAATTATATAGTTAATGTTTAATGTTAATTTATTATCAAAATAAAAGGGGGATTATATTTCTCTTGTATTCAAGGGTATTGGGGTTATGCTCGATCATAATTAAAAGTAAATTTAAATGTTAAATTAGGAGATATTTCAATTGTCTAAATAAAAGGTTAATTTAAAGTCATATGTTAGGAATTGATGGGTTAGAAATGCATGTTTTTGTTATCATAGGAGAATAATTTCATTAATGATGTTAGTAGGTTAGGAAATCTGATTTGATTTTAGCTATTGGATTTAATTAATAGTTGTTGATATAGTGAAATTATTATTCAATCTTAATCTTGTCAATATTTAAATATTTCATGTATGATTGGGAGTAGAATATTTATCTGTCTGAGCTTGGGCTAGTAGTTAATATTAACTGGAACTAGAATTGAACAGATTAGTTGCAATCTAGGTTAAAGGTCAAGTAAGGGCAACTCAGATCAACATATGTTCATTAACCACTAACTACCATCCTAATTTTAAGCAAGGAATTAGGGTTAGATCTACCTGAGTTGAGTATCCATATAACCCAAGGAGCAAGTTGATACCCAATTCCCCATCAGTTTGTGGCTTGACCCTTATTCAGTCTGCATATACACCTTGTAATTTGAAGGTTAACTCTTTTTGCTATCACCTTTCCAACTCAACCATTGTTAGTTGTACATACTTATGTGCTTTAAAAAAAAAATTGTGTGTGTTTTGCCCTACTTTTGGGCATGACATTTTGGTATCAGAGCCAGTGTTTTGACACAAGGAACCTAACCCATTACATTTCAACTCACTCTAAAATTAAATCATTGTGTAGGATGCCTGCGGTCACCAGAGCTAACCGACGAGACAGAGGTCGTAGAGCTCCTTGTGCGGGGGCAGGGCAGGAGGATCCACCTCCACCACCACCACCACCACCTCTGAACCCTAACCAGGATATTATGGATATTCTCCAAAATCTGATTGGGGTGATTCAGTAGAGACTACCACCCATAGTTTAGCAGCAGGTTCCCAAAAGGGAAGCACATGTTTCAGAGAATGAGAGAGCAGTTAGTAGAGAGAGGAGTAGGATTACTCCACCCAGATCTATTGAGATTCATGATGATCAGGAGGGTGAGTCAGTTCATCAGGTTGTTATACCATGCAAGCATGAGATACGTGCCAGGGAGAGACCCCCTAGAGATGTTGGAGATGAGACCAAGAGTTATTATGAATCCATTCACCCTTATTTTTGGGATCCACTGATGGGTCAGTAGCAGAGGCCTGGTTATAGAGTTTACAGTGATGTTTTGGATTGCACCCTTATGGGAGTAATCTAAAGGCATGACTAGTAGTTCATCTCCTACAGGAGAAGGCTTCCACTTGGTGGGAGCAGCAGGTGTCCATTGGTGGAGTGAGTATTGACACACTCACTTGAGAGACTTTTGAGAACCATTTCTATGAGAGATATCTCTCTGAGAATTTTAGATAGAGACAGATAGAGGAGTTCCATGATCTCCAGCAAAGAGGCCTCATGGTGAACCAGTATGAGAATTGGTTTCTCAAGATCTTTCCATATGTTGATTACATGAAGGATGAGAAACTGTGTATTCACTATTTCATTAAGGGAATTAAAATGTCTCTTCAGAGCATAGTACACCTAGCATTCCCTACCATATTTAGAGGGGCAGTTGAGATAGCACTTATAGCCGAGGAGATTTGTACTAGACAGGAGTCTCAGGATTAGTCCTAGCACTAAAACCCCTCCTCCAAACATTCAGGACAGTAGAGGCCCTCTTGGAAAGGGAAATAGAATCACTGAGCAGGATCCTTTAAGGGTCAACAGTCTTAGCAACAGGATTCCAGACAGAGGCATTCACAGGGTTATCAGGGCTCTAAGCCCAAGTAGTGGTATTCTTAGGGCCCTAGATAGGATCATAGGACACAGACCCCTCAGACACAATCAGCTAGGACTCAGCAATCCTCTAGGGGTGGATAGAGTTGTTCTAGCAGGACCGGAGGGTCACAACAGCCTAGGACATAGGGAGTGTAGATTCAGACTCGTGGGACATGTTACACTTGCGGTGGTATGGGTCATTTAGTGAGAGATTTCCCATAGGGACAGTCAGCCAGTGGTCAGAGAGGGGCTACCTCAAAGCCTACACTTGGAGATATGGGTAGATCCCATAAAGTTTTTGCAGCGGTTGATAACTGTCAGGCCAAGCATCAAGCCATGGTCATTGAGGCCATAGGTATGATTCAGGGTACCAGTGTTTCTATTTTTTTATATTCAGGAGCCACAAACTCCTTTATATCTTACTATGTAGTGGAGCGTTGCAGGCTGGTGGCAATTATGGCCTCATATTGAGAATTATTCCTAGCTCCAACCTTCTTAAAAACCAGAAACATCACAACACACCCCCATCCAACAATATGGCCTCATATGTATTCCTTCCTTGACCATGCACTTTGTCATAAGAGCTCAAAATTTTTTTCATCTCCCTTGCAAGTCCCCTGGTTTCGTTTTCAGTTCTTCTCAAATAGTGCAAACTAGTGCAGACAAAGATCTCGGAGTTTCCACCCACAACATGTGAGATAGTATGAAATCTTCTTGGAACATGGACTCATTTGGAAAAAATTGCATTGAAATACAAAAAAAACATAACTAAACTTGATAAGAAGGAATATTCCATTGTAAACACATGACTCTATATAACAACCTTACCTAGGATTGATTCAGGAAAACAAGGAGTAGCTCTCTTAAACTTTGCTGAAATTTTCCTTATGATTCTTCCCCAACAAATTATGTTGGATGACTCAAATGGGCTAACTCAAATGGGTTAAATGATATGTATATTATAACACTATATATTCTTTGAAAGGTTCAACACAATGTTTGCATCTATATCCCCAATAGAGTAGCCAATTATGTTGGGTATTTTTCTTGCTGATCCTTTATACCTGTGAAAAATTTATGACCCTTTATTTTCCCAAACATTGTCCAAGCAAGGAAAATAACAACATTAACAAGGTATTTCAAACTTCTACATTTTGAGCTCCACAAAATCAGGTGGGTATACGTATCCTCTTCTTTCAAAGATTCATACAAGGCTACAAATAAGAAAATTCACAGTGGATTTCTTACAAAACACTTGTTATATAACTGACTAATTTAATAGAACATGACAAGAAAGATCAACAGAGTGTTTATGAATGATGAGAACCACATACCACATTCATAAAACACCAATTCCCTATCCTAGGGTATGGAGTCACTCTGAATATAGAAACCCTTAACAACAACACCTACCCAAGTAGACTTACAAACAACCTGTGGAAATGAATATGCCTTACATATCACTCTACACTCATACAAAAAATATAATCATGAAATTTGTAAAGAACTTCACAGTATTCATTTTAATTATTATAATTAATTTAATTCTCTCCTTGAAAGAAACCCTTAAATAACTTCACAATCTACCTTACAGATAGATGAATTGAAAAGTCCTTAACAGTTCAACTTAAATGAATATTGAAAATGAAAACAAAGACAATTAACATTAGGAATTTTAAATTAAAAGTGAGCTTTCAATATGTATTACTCTCAAAACATTCAGTGCATTCAAAATTATCTCCAAAACACCTCTAAGAGTCTTAGTCTCATAACCAAAGCATACAACTATTGTGGCCTAAAAATCCCATCCTGTACAATAATCCAGAAAATCCCTTTTATATCACGAGGATTCCACAAGCTTTGGACCACCTTAGAGAAAGAATAAACCCTAATGCACAACCACCAAATCTTGGGAAGAATACCACCCACCACCACATTGAAGAGAGAAAATACCAAAAATCCAGCAAGGACTTCAAAATATCTGCAAAAAAAGAAGAAAATAAATCCCATCAACTCATGTAATCAATGTGACTTGATCCATCCAAAAGATCAGACCCTCACAGTGCACCCCAATCACATTTATGTTGAGCCAGAGTACCAAGCTCATCCATCTACCTCTCTGCAACTTGAAACACAGTGTTGCGGCCATAAAACCCTTAGGAATATAGGAAAACCAAAGAAAAAACTTGCTAAAAGTCACCTTCGCGCACCAACGGCATCCAACAGACCAAATTAAACCTCAACATCAATTTTAAAAGAAAATCATTGATCCTATTTGAATTACCAGGTCACTGATAAAAATAATAACCACTAGCTCAGTCAACAACCCTTGACTACCACGTGGTAGACCCTAATTGGATTTTGAAACCAATTATTCATTGCCTTAGCTACGTTGGCCGATAACCCAAGACATGTGGCAATACCTTGTAATCTGATTCCCCATATCTTCCCTGCAACTTTCTTCATGGGATCAAAGAGATTTTCATATTTGGGTCCTCATTATCCTCTCTTTGATCCACCTTCCTGCCACATGTCACACTGTTGTGATCTCGCAGACCTTCTCTTTCCTAATCATATTTAATGCGGGATCATGTGAACTCAAATACTATCAAACCCAACCCCACACCTCATTTCCTTCATCGCTTTGGCCTGGACATGCATCATTCTCCCATAATCATGTGATACTTCTCTCTCTACATCACTCTTCTTTGTGGGGTCACGAGAACCTATCACCTATCCACCCTGATCCCACTGCCTACCTTTCCACTTGTGCTACATGTGACAACCTCTTGATCTTGCAATGTTTCTCTATCTACATCACTCCTCTTTCTGGGATCACAACAGCTTGCTACTTGTCAACTGACCTGACCATGGGCACATAAAACTCTCCACTAACTACCAACTAACTACCACTTAATCCTACACTCATGATATGCCTACCAAAAGGTGCATGCCTTTTTGGCACTTCATACTTGTGTGCTGGGATATAAAAAATGTTAAGTAACCTAGAACATGGCCAATGTGGGATAAATACATTAAGCATTTATTTAAATAAAACAAATAATACAGGGCATCTGTCCAACCTGATCACCTATACTCTAGTCTGCAAAGGCATGAAAGATCCCTGGATTGAGTACACCCTCAATTCCTTCTTCTTTATGGATATTCAACCTTAAAAATGAGACCACATGTGATCTTTGGCATCCTGGTTTCCACGGTGATGTTGGATGTCTCTACAAGATGTGACATGGTAGTCTCAAAAATGGGAGTACCAACAGGGAGTTCCTTGATACTATCCCAAGCTATGAGAATGACTATTATGAGTGTCATGTTTTGTTTCAAGTTAATTTGAATATAATAGAGATATAATCATTTACTTTGCACAAGGATGATATTGATGTGAAAATTTTTAGAAATATTTGTTCATTAATGAACACTTTGGATGTGCACTATGTTGATAAAATTGATCAGGAGTTTGTGATAGTATCAATAGGAGGTTCCAATGGCTTTGAAATGTTTGTTGATCATGAGATTCTAGATTCATATTTAGATAAAACAATTGATCCAAGGAAGATTTATTTAGAGCATGGGTATTCAATGATTAAGTTTGATGCCACTAAAAGGGATCTCAATCATGAATATGAATATATAGATGTTCCTAAAGATAAAAGTTTTTATGAAAACATTGGTTATGATTTATATAAGCCCATATTTGAGAGTTTTCATGAACATGTCTTATATAATATAGAAACTAATTCTAGTTATATACTTGAACCAGAGAGAGGATGTTCATGTTTGATATGAACATTGAAGATATTGACATGAACCATAATAGTTATACAAAGGACATAAGTGTTGATGATTGTATGTAACTAATATCTTGTCAAGTTGTATTCAACAATACTGATAATTTTTCATATACTAATGATTCATATCAAGAAGATATATGCAATGGGTTGCCTTCTAATTTGTTTGAGCCCCATTTTGAAGGTTTCTATATAGATATGGATGAAGTTTTGGAGTCCACCTCAGAATTTATACTTGAGAAAAAGATGTGTCCATTTTTCCAGGAATGGAATTGTTGGAACTAATGGAAAGAATGTACTGAGAGGGGAGGTGTGAATCAGTACCTCTAAATTTTTTATATCTTTTAGCCTTTATCCATTGTGTAATCAATTGTATAACCAACCATTTGTTCTATTACTATATTGGTGCAAGATTTATCAATTCATAAACCTAAAAAACATGTGAAGGGGCCGGTTAAGGCTTACAATTTGATCACTTCTGATGATCTACCCTATTAGAATTATCTATGGAGACCTGTTAAAGTATACTCTGTTAAGAGCTTTAGCAACACTGTTTAGTGTGCACTCAGTTAAGATATTTACAATAGGATTTTTAAATCCGCCATCCTTGAAAGGATTTTTACACTTTCCTTCACTTGTTAGAATTTAATAAAATTACACTTTGACCTGAGTGTATGCAATCTCCTTTTTTTGATTAAAGATCCATTAAAGATTACATGTATAAGTGTATCACCTAATGTGATTGCATAATACCTCTATTTCTTGGTAGCCTCTATTCTTGGTTCTTAATAACCAAATTCACCTTTTTCTATTCTACTTCTTGAAACTCTTAGTATGATCCATAGATGTGATCATAGGCTACATTCATCCTCTCATCCATCATAATGAATGATTACAAAAATCTATTTATAAGATAGATTTCACCTAAGGTAGTTTCATGTAAAACAATATTAACTCTATGATCACAGGTTTACAACTTGACCTTGATCTTCTAGTCTATATGTTTTAAATTAGTTAGACTAATTAAAACACTTACAATAATGTTTCTTTTCCCTTAAGTAATGGTTTTAAAACAAATCAAGACTCTATAAATAGAATACAATTGTTTTATTTGATGTGGAAGTCAGATCCACTTTATTTGGGATGTAACTGACTTTCGGTGTCTGCTGCTCGCTTTGCATAGAAATTAGTTTGCATGTCTTTTGGCGTTCCTTTGATTGAACTGTCTGTCGGGTTCCCTTGCTCTGTCAGGTTCCTCTATTTCTTCTCTTTCAATTTTTCTTGAGATTTGTCTCATCGGGTGTCTCTTAGAATTTACACTTTCGATGATCTCTGATATCTGTACTTTCAATGTTCCTGAAAGTCTGTGTTTCTGTGTAGGTTTACCGAAGGTTTTCTTTGCATACTAATGACAAAATAATGGCATCAATCTCCCCCTTTGACATTAGTACCAAAAACTGACATGTTTAAAATACTAACAAAATGTTTAGTATGTACACCATATATATTCCTTAGTCATTTCATGACTCTCCCTATGAATATGTTGATATAGTATAAGGGTATGTACATGATACTCTATTCCTTTTTGCCTTGTGCTGTATATATCTTATCATATCATTATTTTTCTTTTTTTTTGAATAGTTTCCCATCTATACATATCATTATTTTCCCCCTTTTCTGATAGTAAGGGAAAAGGTGTATACCTATAGATTATCAAAAATATGAGAGTGTGAGGACTTCATGTCCTTCATCATCTTATCCCATTTTTCTTTCAGGTTGTCTAGAGCCATGTGCTACATATCATAGATTTTGTTTGCTACAAACATCTCAGGGGTGGTTATCAGTTGCCTTGTTGAAATGATATATTATTGAATCAATGTAAGACTTGGTAGAAGTTTATCTTGGATCTCGGTGACTTCTTCCCTAAATTGTGTTTCTACTTCCCACAGCTCCTGTCTTAACTGTTTGATCTCAACTATTTTCTCATAATGCAACTTTATTGCTTTGTCATAAGTTGTTAAGCCTTTATCACTTGTAGCTAGAGTGGAATCTAAATTTTCTATTTTATCACTACGCTCCTTAGTGAATTTCTCAAGTGTGCTCAATTTTTGTATCAAGGAAACAACTTCAGAAATTATTGGATCTAATTCACTTGTTAATTCTGAAAGCTTTACCTTGTTTTCTGCCACTTCTTGGATGATCTTTTCAATGAGTTTGTACTGATATTTCTGCTCTACTTTCTCCTCAATTTCCTTTTCTGCATCAATATTTTTCATTGTGATGGCCTCGGTGAGAGTGGCTAGTTGATCAAGGATAGGTTTATTGTGATCAACATCAACATCATGTACAATCTGATTCAAGATGTCCGCAGTTGTCTCTAGTACCATGGAGTCTCTATGCTCCTTTCTTATTTTCTCCTGTAGTACCTTCCTTTGGCATATTTCACCACACTCTTTTAGTGTTTCATAGTCTAGTGTAGTTGGGTCACATTTGGGTATCTCAATTATCTCATCGAGAGTGACTTCCAACTTAGTCTTCTTGGTTTTCTTCTTCTTCTTCAGAGATGCACTTGAATGTAGAACCATAGCCAACTTCTTGGTTTTTTATGTTGTGCTAGATGAAGTGATTAGGGTTGTTTCCTCTTTTTTTTGTTGTGCCTTTGTGTTAGCATGTTTGTTTTGAGTGGACGTCTCCACACTAACCTTGACATTATCTATAGAAACCTTTTCAGTTTCCTTAGGAGTGCCATCTTTTGGTTTCTCTTTCATCGGTATCCTTATGTACTTCATCTTTCTTTTTTTGTGCATCCTTTTCATTATTTTTTGCATCTATTTTCTTTGAATATCCTTTTGTAACCTTGTCACTATCGGTTACATTTTGAGTGTTTCCGATGACATTCTAGTCATCAGTGTTGTCTTTCTTTCCTTCATCCCCTACATCCTCAGGAATGCTTGAATCTTTTGTAGGTGATTTATCCTTGTCTTGGAGTATATTGATGGCTTCCATCAATATTGGCATGTTGCTTGGTATGTTCACCTGTGAAGTATCAATTGTAGTGTCCTGTTTGTCAGTCTTGTCCTTGTCAATAGTGACATCTTCATCTTTCTGTATTTCTTCTGCTAGATCATCAGTAATATCAATGATTGTATTGTCTATAATATTGTCCATAGTGGTTTCCGGCCATGTCTCATCTACAACATCCATATTCTTGTTTCCTGTGGTGTCCATTTCTTCCTTGTCTAATTCAAATGTTGTGACATCATCAGTTTCTTTTATTAGGATATGCTCGGGCATCTTCTTACTTTGATTTTCATTGTTCTGAGGTAAATATTTTGCTGGGCTTGCCTCTGGAAAGGGTATGTTGCATATCTTACTCCATTTCTTATTTCTTTCCCTTTCAAGTTCTATGAGCCTGCCCTGTAGAACTTTATATGCTCGTAATTTTGGTGATAAATTTTGTACATGTTTCTCTAACATTTCTTCTATCTCCTCCTTTTTGGATTTGGGAGGCATGAGAGAAACAAGTACCCTTTCCCTTATCTCTTTCTCACTCTTCAATGCATATGACCATCTTGTAGATACTCTTTTGTTCAGCTCCTTGGGCATCTTGTCATCAAATTGCATTGTAACATATTTAAAGTTTATCATTGTCTTTATTACTGCCTCTTCTACCTTATTCTGGTGCTTGGGCTCTAGTGTTAGCCATTTCCTAATCTTTGCATCAGTTAGGCCTCCTCTTTCTGAAATAGATTCACATATTTCATCAATGTTCTCCAGAATTTTACTCTTCTTAACTTCTACACCCTCATCTTGTTAGGTGTTCTCAATGTCCTCCTTAGTTCTAATCAACTTTCTTCTTTTTGTTGGCCCTCTTTTTCTGAGTTTTAGTTTTCCTCTTATAGGTCCTTACTTGAAATTTATTTAGAGGTGAAGGACTTGTGTTCTTAGTTGTTTGACTTCTTTTCCTTATAGAAGTTGTAGTTCTTGGCTTCTTAGCTAGTGGGGGTAATGGTGTATCTGATTCTATAGACCTAGAGTCATTCTCCTCTGCATCTTCACTGATGGGTGACTAACCCTTGGTCTCTTCCTTTTGTTCAGCTTCTTCTTCCTGTTCAGTTTTTTCTTTTGTTACCGATAGTATTTTCTTCAGATTCTTGACCATTTTATCCTTCTTCCGGTCAATCTTATTCACAACCAACCCAATTTTGATTCTTTGGCTTCTTCATAAGTTCCAAACTTGGGTTGTGTTTTATCAATTGGCTCATTTATTAATGCATCAATTGCATTAGATGCTTGATCTAGGTTTACTTCATAGTTAAGTGGTTGTAGCCATGCTATTCTCAGTACAACAAGCTTGATGTGTTGGAAATAAGGATGGAGTAACTGAGAGGGGAGGGGTGAATCAGTTACCACAAAAATAAATCCACAAGTCCCTTAGATGTCTTTAATATATATATTACTGTTACTCGGTGAATTAACCTTATATTGTTGTGTAAACATTCATAGTGATTAATATGCATGAAACAAATAACATGAACACAAGTGACACAAGCAACACCAGATATAACGTGGAAACCCAATTTGGGAAAACCACCAATGTAACTAGTTACTGATTTTCACTCTTCTGAAGTGAGCCCTATTAGGAGCCAACTCTGTTAAAGGTTACAAAAACACACTATTAGGTGTGACCCTGTTAGAGGATTTAAACACCCTGTAAGGAGTGGCCTTGTGAGAGGTCTTTAGAACAATTCAACTGAATTTCCACCTTGTGAGAGGATT
>MU227546.1:1633590-1685928 GCA_018584345.1 Thuja plicata
CTTGTCAAAGGTAGAGGAAGGATAAGAAATGGTAGATGAATTTGAATTGGATATGATGTGTTGAGGATTGATTTGGTAGGTAGGTTGGATTGGAGGTATGGTTTGAGGATTAGGGTTTAGCACTTTATAGTCCTCAACCATTTTGTGAAATAAATGCATATTCATGATGTTTGAATGAGGGGTTTTGGAATTGGATTAGAAGATGACGTGGAAGAAGTCTTAGATTAAGAGTGGATGAAGTGACAAATTTTAGGATGGATGAAATATGAACTTGGGACTTAGGAGAAATACTTGGACTTTGTTTTGGTTTAAGAGGGAAAGGCCTCAAGGATTTTGATTTTGATTGATTTTGATTTGATTTAATTTGATTATGAGGGCAGGGCCTCAAAGTTGGATTTGATTTGGATTTAAAGGTTTGAGACAAACCTAGGTGAAACAAGACCCTATGATAGTGCAAACAAAGGATTGATTTGGATGATGATATCTTCTTCTACTTGGAGATAGACTAATGATCCCAAGCATAATAGGATATGAATAAGAGAATTAATTACTTGAGACAGACTGATGTTCTCAAAGAAATATGATTCAAATAGATGTTTTCTAATTTTGAGGGTCTATGAAACACTTTGATAAATCTTTCAACCTACGATTTGAGATGAAAAATCTTGATGAAGGTATAAAAGATGAAATTTGATTTGATGTGGTTTAATCTTGACTATGGTTGGATGTGGGTCAATCAAGATAACCAAGATTAAAGTTCAAGGATTATGATGGTGCTCCTAAGCCAAAATTATAAGATTTTATGAAAATTGGAGTTAGAAGGAGATGTGGATGAAGATTTGAATGAAGAATGGATGAACCTTAGAAGACAAATGAGAGATGTTGGAAGACAAGGGAATAATTAAGGGTGATTGGTTTGGATGAAAAGGAAGATGAATTGGATTAGGATTTGATAGAATGATATGAGGTTGAAAAGGGGATTGGATTATAAGAATGATGATTGGATTAGGTTGGAGGAAGATGAATGATTAGATTGAATTAAGAAAGAGGATGTTGATGTGGATTAGAGGGATGATTAGGATGATGAATAGGAAGATTGTGGATGTTTAGGATGGAATGATTAGAATGATTGAGAAGAATAAAAATGACTTGGAAGAGGTGATTAGGATAAGAAGTATGATGATGATGAAGAAGTGGATTGATGTGGAGATGACAATGTAGGATTCTGATTGATTTTGGACTTATTAGGTCAATTTTTTCATTGGAAAGAACTGAATTTCAACATACATCAAAGGCATTGACTATGCTAAGTATACCTTGACTCAAATTTTGGGCATAGCTAACAGTTATTGAAGACACATATCTGAAAACAGTCCTAGAAAGGACAAAGAAACCTTTCAGGAGACAAGCAATTGTGACCTTGGGGAATTTTGATAAAATTGTGATATTCATTTGTGTATGTTCAAGTGACTCTTTTAAGCCACTTATATTTTTACTTGGTTTATCATAATGAAGCCAGTACAAATAGTAGCTACCTTAAGGAATTGTCTTCGCATGAAATATTATAGGCCCATTGCTTGGTAGTCCTTCAACTCACACAATAGTGTCACCCCCGGAAGGGCACCCATGGTTTTGCCTTTTGCTAGGTATTGTTATCATTCTACAAAGATCTCTTTCACATCAAAATACCCTGGCACACATATGATGGGAATCTTGGGGGGAGAATCTTCCCTCACCTTGCACTATAATAAATCACTATTCGGAGGTGAATCAGGTAGGCTACTAAGTTACAGTTGCTAATAAGATTTCATGGCGTCCCCGCAATCGGTTTGTATGGAGTGAGACACTTAAGTCTCTAGTTCAAACATGCTAATATGCTAAGGATATTCACTCAATATGGAATACCATTGAACATGACCCGCTTGAGCTTGAAGGAATAAAGAGGACCTTTGGATCGCACTTTATTTCTATACCGACCGAAGGGATTACCAGTTTGAGGTCATCCTCTAAAGGGGCAGCGCACCCTCTAGACATGCCTCTCTAGAAGCTAGATTAAGATAAGCTTTCTCTTCACCCAAATTCCACAAAAGTGAGGGGAGAGGATATGGCTATAGTTTAATCATAGCATCATGCAATTTAAGGGATCTATCTAATGAAAAAATAGCTCAAAAGAAGTGTTGAAAAACACTTCTTCAAACACACCAAAAAGAGTTCATTTCCAAATTGAACCTAATTAAAGCAACTAAGTGTTTTCTACCTAAGAAAAAGACACAATATTATGGTTAAGCATGCAAGTTCAATTTATTTTCCACACATCAAGAAGGAAAACATGTAAGAAAAGTGTGATTGTTTACCTTAAGCCATTCAAGATTTGTGAGGTTTATTCCCTTAAGCATTAAAAATTGTATGTGGTTTATTCCTTTAAGAAACATGCATTCAAAGACTAGTGTTTAAATCACACAAGTTCATTCCCAAAATCCAAGGAAACCTACATGAAAAATATTAGTAATCTTTAAAGTCTTCAACCCTGAAATGCTGCAAAAAGGCAAACAAATTAGTAACACTTGATTCTTGACAATATGCTGATTCCTGATTCATGAAATTTGGCTAAGTCTAAAATTTCCTAAAAACCCTAAAAAACTAGATTCTGCATCTTAACTCCTATGAAGCTAAAACCATAGTAATCTGCGCAGATGACAATCTCTGTAGGTGGCGGAGTTTTGCATAGACAACATTTTTTAAGAGCAGACGACCATTCTGTGCAGATGACAGTTTTTAAATGTAGATGGTCATCCCAGGGTGGAGATGGTGATCTACGCAGATGGTAGTCTAAAAACACAAATGGTAATCTTAGAGTGGAGATGGCTCTGCTTAAATTTTTACCAGAATGTTGAAAAACACAGAAAATACATTACAAATTTTGAAAATTAGGGACGTGGGTCTCACTGGGCATGCCAAAATATATATGCTAGAAATATACCTGTTGGGAGCACACCCAGACATGCAAACATTAGAGATATACATCAATAAACTGCATTAACATATCTAAGAACATACTCTAAAATAAGACTTCCACCATAACCTCAGATGAGCTGAACAAGGGCACCTAATGCCTTGTTGATTTTCTCTTAGATATGTATGTTGGTGTGCTCTCCCAACACAATATCTAATCCCACTTGAAATTAATTAAAAAGATGAGCTAATAACTCAAGAACAAGTATAAGAAACTTTTCTCAAGCTTTCACCATTGATGAAGATGCAAGCATTAAGCTAAGATGATATGCAAGATTTAAGCTACGATGATACGCAAGATCTAAGCTAAGATTCATTCTAGTATTAAGCCTAAGATGTGGTTTCTAGATTTGCAAATGAACTAAAAGCATGAAAATAAGAACATGAACTAAGAATTCTAAAGCTAAACTAGCATGATAATAATGCATAAAATGGAGATGATTTTCTCTTGACAATGGCCTCTATTTATAGATTTTTTGGAGGAGAAAGAGGGCTTGGATGAGGTGGAGCTCATGTGGCATCCACATAGGTGCCACATGAGAGACACATAAGCCATACAAAAGGCCCACTTTGCTCACACATGTGTGAGCAACTTTGGATGTGATGGGTCAAAGTGTACTTAAAGTACACATGTGAAGGATCTTGTAAGAGGTGTAAGAGGTTTAGTCCAATGAAACACTTTTAGAAAGTGTAAGAAAGTGTCATCAAGGTTGTAAAAAACCTTGTTAGCACCAAATTAGCATATTTTTGAAAAGTCAAATTTGGAAATTTGCTCACACATGTATGAGAAAATAATTAGGACTAATATGTGTAGGAATCAAGAAATTAGCCTAATTAACCTTAGTTGATTAGTAAGTAGGTTTATTTGGTGAGAGTGATGTGAGGTAGGGTAGGATCTAGGTTCAAATTAGTTTAATCCAAATTAGATTTAGATTAATTGTGGTTTAGTAGAATTAAGTCATGTAGAGGAATAAATAAATCAAAATTTATTTAAAAGGGATTAATGATGGAAATGTATATAAATAAGATTTAATACATTAAAGGGGATGATATTTAAATTAAATTTAAATACTAAGGAAAGTGAATCATATTTAATTAAATAAATTAATTAAATGGATAGAAGAATATAAAAAATATAATTTATTAAAATTAACTATAATGTTATGAGAATATTAATTAAATTAATATAAGGATGATTTTGGATGTCTATAGAATGTACTTGGATTATACAAACCAATGTTGAGGTAAAATCTGATGAGATCAACTATGTGGTTGAATATGAGTGTTTTCATTTTTCAATCCAGTTGGATAAAGTTTTTCAAAAGCATGATGATGGCATGGATCCTGAAAAATGTTATGTTTTGTATAATGAATATGACATGGGTCTCCTATATAAAATTCAAAATTTTGAGTTGATCGCTGATGACAGATTCTAGAATGATAAAGAGTATGATTTCATGGATGATTATAAAAGAATGTGGAGTGATGGCAGTTATAGTAAGTATGAGAAAATTCAATTCAATGAGTTCTTTAGTTTGATCACGTTGTTGTGTGATGAAAATCATATTTATGACATGGCTAAGTATTGGTTTTATCTTTTTGGTGGCCAAGGGCCACCGAAAAAATATTAAATCTAATTTTTTAAAAATAATGTATATATGGAGCCTAATAAGATAATAAGGCATATGGTCTGCTCCCCAAAGATCTGAATAATTGTTATGCACATAGGGGGCATACATCCCCAACTAGATCCACTGTTAGTACTCTCAAATTTAGAAATATTTAGAGTGACCATGTTAATATTTTGATTTATAATTCCCCTAAATAACTACTTGGAAAGGAACATTCAAAAGATTTGTATAAAGTTGCAAGTTACCATCTTCTTTTTATTGGAAATTTGTTCAAACCTCCTTAATAAGGAGAAATTATCACATGCTTCCACTACAAAGAATGCTACTAAAATGCAGGGTTATATATGTTAGAATAAATGAGAGGGGGGGTGAATCAGTGGCCTTAAAAATTAATCAAATAATTCATCCAAAACTTTATACCACAAATATAAAACCTCTAGTTATCTTCAGTCCTACAAGATTTATGCCTTTAAGTAATCTTATCAACTATCTACTTCTCAGAGTATACTATTTACTTTTTTTTAAAAGCTTTACCGAACAATAGTTTATCTTATTCTAGCCTTTACCGAATATTAGTAAATAACTTAGTATTTACCGATTAATCTGGTTTTAGTAATGTGTAAAGAAAAACATCAAAGTAATGATCCATATACACATTTCACAAATGGATTTTTAACGTGGAAACCCTATCAAGGGAAAAAAAACTTGGGACTAGTAACCCATAATTTTCACTCTTCTGAAGTGAGCTCGGTGAAGAGCCAACCCTATTAAAGGTTACAAACACATTGTTAAGTGTGACCTTGTTAGAGGATTTAAAACTAACAGTTTATCACTTGACCTAGCATTCACTATGTTGTCAACATCAAAACCTTTTGATACACCTTGGGATGTATCTCAATATATTAAGGATGGTTAAATCCCACTCGGTTAAGAGATTTTTTGAATCAATGGTTAAACTGAAATAGTAAATGATCTGTTCATAAATACAACTTAATTTTGTAGGTGTTCAGATCTATTGTAAGTCCATAATACCTCTTCTAATCAATGTTCTCTTCAATTCATTTTCTCCATTTCTTTCTTCTCGATGAATGTTGTTACTTCTCTATTGCTCGGTGTCTACAAAATTCTTGGCTTTGTTCCTCAGCATGTATGATCAGATCTGCATGAAGACTTTTGTCTTCACCAGAATTATATTCAACATCCCTCTTTTTCATAATTAATTACTTGTCTCTTTATATAGATATGATTTCACCATTTCTTTCTTCTTATTTTCTTCTTTGATGTTTTCTTGATCCATAAAGCTCACCATGCTTACTTTAGTTTTATTCCGTAAATCTCTCCTTGTTTTCTCGAATAAAACATTCTTTAAAACTCCTTCTTATCTTTAGCTTTTAACTAATCAATATAAATAAAGTAAACAATCAGTTAACTCTAAATATAGCTTCTACTAGCTAAGTGTTTTGTCATTTCCTAAATCCAGTTCCTGTCGGTCAACACTTTAGTTGTGCTTAGTGACTACTGCACATATCTCAGGCATCAACATTAGTTCATTTCATTGACAACTACAATTAGCTCATTAATTCTTTCTCAAGTATCTCTTACTTGGGTAAAACTGTCCGTCGGTTAACACTATGAACTTTTGTGCTCGAGGTTCACTGTCGGTCATGGTTTACTGTCACTCAGTGTATATGATTACCAATGACAAAAAAATTGTATCTTCAGATCGTTAAGTGTTGTGACAATATGTGTATGAGAAATCATACCATATTAAGTTGACATCAAGGAAAATATAATACATTAACTGATTTAATGTCTTTCATTCACTTTTTGTATCTTGGTAATCATTAACTTTGTCATCTTCAAACATTTAATCAGTTATATTTCATCAATATCTCCCTTTGGCATTGATGGAAACATACTACTAACACAATATGAAATATATCCATTGTTGTTCATCAATCTCTCCCAAACCCTATTGTTTTATAGCCAATTTAAATATTTGACTCTCGATAAGCTCTTCTAGCTTAGATTTGATTCTTGCAGAGTACTTTCTTCATTTTTTATTTTCTTTATTGGATAGATGTAGAAACTTCTGATTATGTTTCTCCCTTGTTGTAGAATCTCTGCTCCCTTTTCTAGATAGATATGCAGTGTTAACTTTTCTCCAATTCTCTCTCTTAGATGGATGGTTGTTTTCTTTGAATCTTTCTATGGATATTTTATCTCCCTTTGTATAAACTTATTTTTCTGATCTTTGCTCTCCCTTTTTAGAAACTTATTTCTGATCTTTGCTCTCCCTTTGACTGTTCCTCTCCCTTTGGATGATCTATCATATGGATATAATCTCTCCCTCATGATTTTATTTTCCTTGATGGATATTTCATATGGATATATTCTCTCCCTTTGACAGTAATGCCAAATGTATATTATCTCTTTTCATAATATATTCCTTGAATTTCCTCTATCCATCAACATTACAGTTTTGTAGTAGCCAATAATATCTCTGATTTTTGGGGCAGATAAGTACCTTTCTATGTACTGGTATATCCCTGCAGTCCATTTCTAGCTTGCATCAACATGAATGATCTTCTGATAATGTCTAGGGTGATGTAGCTTTCTAGTCATCTTAGTGACTAGTAGACAAGGGTTGGACCCCTAGTCTCTTCCTCAAGTACTCAAATGTATCTTTAGGAAATTAATTTGTGAATATGTCTACTAATTGTTCTTTGTATTGAACATATTCCAATATCACCTCTTTCTCTTGTACTTGTTCCCTTAAGTAATGATACTTTATTGTTATGTGCCTTGTCTTGGCATGCATTACAGGGTTCTTTGAGATGTTAATAGCACTTGTATTATCACAATAGATAATTACTAGTTCAAGAATTTTTATAGTCATACCTTCCAATAATTGCTTGATCCTTGCAATGTTAGAGCAATTTGCAGCAGCAGCCACATATTCTGCTTCTGTAGTGGATTATGAGATGCATCCTTGCTTTTTACTTATCCATGTGACAAGTTTGTCACCCATAAAGAATTCTCCTCCTATTGTGCTCTTTCTATCATCTATGTTTCCTTCCCAATAAGCATCTGTATAAACTTGAAGCTCAAATTTTACCTCTTTATTATACCATAGACCATAGTCTTCGGTATTCTTTATATATCTTAGAATTCTTTTGATAGAAGTCATGTGTGATTCCTCTAGATTAGTAGAGAATCTTGCAACTATACCAATTGCATGTGCTATATCTGGTCTAGTATGTACAACATACATTAGTTTGCCAATCATTGATCTACATAAGGTTTGATTTACCTCAGTTGACTTGTCTTCCTTTATTAGCTTGCATCTAGTTTCCATAGGTGTTCCAACTGGTTTAGAATCCTCCATTTTGAATATTTTCAACACTTCTTTGATTTATTTAGATTGTGTGATGTAGATGTCTACATCCTGTTGAAGAATCTGTAGACCAAGAAAAAAATTGATCTCCCCAAACATTGACATCTCAAACTCTTTTCTCATTTCATCAGCAAATGATTTGCAAAACATATCATTACCTCCAAATATGATATCATCAACAAATATTTCAGCAATCAAGATCTTATCATCAATATCTCCTTTTAAGAATAGATTATTGTTATCACTTGTTCTTAAAAATCCAATACTTATGAGATAAGAGTGAAGTCTTTCATACCATGCTCTTGGTGCTTGTTTCAATCCATACAAGGCTTTGCGTAGTCTACAAACCATTTTCCTCTTGTTAGGATCAACAAACCCTTTAGGTTGTTCAATGTATACATCTTCTTCTAGTATTCCATTTAGAAATTCAATTTTGATGTACATTTGGTATACTTTGAATCCTTTGAATGTAGCATAAGAAATTAGAATTCTTACTCCTTCTAGTCTAGAAATGGGTGCAAATGTTTCTCCATAGTCAATACCTTCTTGTGCATACCCTTTGCATACTAATCTTGCTTTGTTCCTTGTGACTTCTCCATTCTCATTCAATTTATTTCTGAATATCCATTTGTACCAATGACATTCTTGTCACTCAGCCTAGGTACTAATGTCCATGTCTTGTTCTTCTCAATCTATTATATCTCTTCATTCATTTCACTAACCCATTCTTGATTCTCAAGTGCAGTATTAACAGATTTACTCTCAAAATCACAAATCAAACATCTATTGTTCAGTGACTTACTTCTTGTTCTCATTCCATCTCTTTTGTCTCCTATGATCTGGTTCTGTGGATGGTTTCTTCTGACATACTTGGAAAGTAAAGGTTTAGATATATGTACATCATTATGATCATCATTTGGACCTTCATTTTGATCTTCATCACTCGGTTCATCATTGTGAACATCTTCCTAATTTTTAGTGTTTGTAGCCTGATGCTCAGGTGCATTTTTATGTCGCTCAGTAGCAATACACTGTTATTTGGGCAGAGTGTCAGGTTCTTCATTGTAGAAAAACTTGTTGTAATCTTCTGGTTCCTTTCTTCTTTCCTCATCATTTTTCTCAGAAAATTCATCCACTTTAAAATTTTCACTTTCAATGATTTTGTTAGAGGATTTGTTAAGACATTTATAAGCTTTTCTTTTGGTAGAATAACCTAGAAATATTCCTTCATCACCTTTGGAGTCAAGATTTCTATTTCTATCATCTTTCAATATATAACATTGACTTCCAAATATTCTAAAGTAACTTACATTTCGTGTGTATCCATACCATAGCTCATAGGGTGTCTTATTGGTGTCTTTCTTCTATTGAACTCTATTCAGTGTATAGATAGCCATACTAACAGCTTCTCTCCAAAATATTTGTGTGATTCTTTTCTCAATAATTAGTGTTCTGGCATAATCAACAATTGATCTATTTCTCCTCTAAGCAATCCCATTTTTTTGTTGTGCTCTAGGTGTAGAAATTTGTCTTTGAATTCCATGCTCATTACAAAAGTTAGTGAATTCATCAAAAATAAATTCTCCTCCTCTATTTGATCTTAGACATTTTATTTCTTTTCCACTTTGTTTTTCAACTATAGCTTTATCCCATTTGAACATATTAAATGCTTCTGATTTCTATTTTAAGAACATAATAGTCATCATACTAGAATAATCATCAATAAATAAATGAAGTATCTATCACCATAATATCTTTTTTTCCTCATTGGTCCACATACGTCAGTATGGAATAATTCTAGAATATCATTAGATGTGTAGGTTTTTCTCTTTAAACTAGACTTTGTCATTTTTCCTTTTTAACAATTCTTACATATGACATGGTCGAGCTTTGAAATACTCGGTAAGCCTCTTACTTTCCTTTTATTTCTTATACTAACCATGTTGTCAAAATTCACATTACATAACCTTTTATGCCACAACCATATGTCTTCATTTCTAGCCAATAAACAAGTGGTTTCAATCTTATCAAGATAGAATAGGTTACCTTTTGTTTGTTCTCCAGTACCGATCAACCTTCCTGTTTCATTGTATATCTTTGAATTTTTGTTCTCAAATACAAATTGGTGTCCGATGTTATTCAACTGTGAAACACTCAATAGATTATAGTTAAGTCATTTCACCCAATATGCATTTTCACATCTGATCAGATTATTCAACATGATTAATGTTCCTTTTCCCTCAACTGGACAAGGTGAGTCATTACCCATCCTAAATAATCCACCATTATAATATTCAAAAGTTTTAAACTTTTCCTTATCTCCAGTCATGTGGTGAGTACAACCACTATCAATAATCTAGACATAAATTTTACTAACCTTAGATATGAGTGCAGTCTCAACATACCTTTCTTCTTTGTCTGAATAATCCTTCATAGAAAAAAATACTACCTCAATGTCTTCATCAGATTTGATGTCAGTATTCTTAGCTTTGTTCTCAACTAGGTAACAAGCCTTCTTTCTTTTTTCTTTGTTGTCTTGGGTTTCTCTTCTATCATATTATCGGTTTCTTCGGTAGTCTTGGTCATCACCTCTATCAAACTTCTTTTCATAATATTTGTCATTGTTTTTGTCATCTTTTCTATTGTTAGGGCATCTAGCAAAAAAATTTCCGATCTTTTTGCAATTAAAACATACCAATGGTAATTTACCTTTATATCTACCTTTGCCTCTCTACAATCTTCTAGCCATTAGTGCTTCAATTTCATCAAGTTCTTGTTCATCACTATCACTTTTACTATCATTTCTCATAGTGTGTTTATGACTTGATTTACTTACTTTCAGAGAAGTTTTGAATGCAGACTCAATATATGGTAAGACATTGTTGTCAAAGTTATTCATCTCAAAAGAAATAAGTCTACCAATCAAACTATCTAGAGTAACATTGTTACTTACTACTGCTCTCATTTCTTGAATAGAAAAGACTCTAATAGCATAAACAGGCAGTAAGGTTCTTAGAATTTTACTTACCATTGTTTCTTCTTCAAGTACACCTCCTACTCCTCGAATATAATTAACAACCTCTTTGATTCTGCTACTTTATTGAGTGATGTTTTCTCCTTTAATTTTTAGGTCATCAAACTTTCCTCTTAGGCTTTCAACTTTAGCCCTTAGCACATTTTTATCTCCTCCATGTACTAGCTTTAGTTTTTCCCACATTTTCTTTGCAGTAGTGCATGATTTGACATCTTCAAATTTAGAATTGGAGAGTGAGGAAGCAAGTTCTATCATCATATAATTGTGTTCATGTTTCTCTCTCAATTGATCAATTGTCAGAGGTCCAGTAGGTAACACAAATTTAGTATCCAAATACTATGTGACATCATTTCCAATACCTGATAGGTGGGGCCTTATCCTTCTTTTCCATGATGCAAATTTGTCCTTGTTCAACTTCGGCACATCCCTTTTACTCATCTTTTAATCTTTAGCTTAGGTCGTTAAACCTTCCTTCCAAGCACACAAGCTCTAATACCAATTTTTAGAATAACTGAGAGGGGAGGAATAATTAATGGCCTCAAAAATTAATTTAATAATTCATCCAAAACTTTATACCACAAATATAAAACCTCTAGTTATCTTTAGTCCTACAAGATGTATGCCTTTAAGTAATCTTATCAACTATCTACTTCTCGGAGTATACTATTTATTTTTTTCTTAAGCTTTACTGAATAGCAATTTATCTTATTCTAGCCTTTACCAAATATCAGTAAATAACTTAGTGTTTACCGATCAATCCTATTTTAGTAATGTGTAAAGCAAAACATCAAAGCAATGAACCAGATACACATTTAACACATGGATTTTTAATGTGGGAACCCTATTAAGGGAAAAACCACTTGGGACTAGTAACCCAAAATTTTCACTCTTTAGAAGTGAGCTCGGTGAAGAGCCAACCCTATTAAAGGTTACAAATGCATTGTTAAGTCTGACCTTGTTAGAGGATTTAAAACTAATAGTTTATGACTTGACCTAGCATTCACTATGTTGTCAACATGATAACCTTTTGATACTCCTTGGGATGTATCTCAATATATTAGGGATGGTTAAATCCCACTAAGTTAAGAGATTTTCTAAATCAATGGTTAAACTAAAACAATAAATGATCTATTCGTAAATACAACTTAATTTTTTAAATGTTAAGATCTATTGTAAGTCCATAATACCTCTTCTGATCAAATTTCTCTTCAATTCCTTTGATTCACTTATTTCTTCTCGGTGAATGATATTGCTTCTCTGTTGCTCGGTGTCTTCAAAATTCTTATCTCTATTCCTTAGCCTATATGATTAGATCTGCATGAAGACTTTTATCTTCACCAGAATTATATTCATCATCCCTCTCTTTCATAATGAATTACTTGTCTTTTTATATAGACATGATTTCATTTTTTCTTTCTTCTTCTTTTCTTCTTTGATCACTTCTTGATTCGTAAAGCTTGCCATGCTTTCTTTAGTTTTATTCTATAAATCTCTCATAATTATATGTAATAAAACATGCTTTAAATCTCCTTCTTATCTTTAGATTTTAAATGATCGATAGAAATAAAGTAAATAATTAGTTAACTCTAAATATAGCTCCTACCAGCTAAGTGTTTTGTCATTTCCTAACTCTAGTTCACGTCGGTCAACACTTCAATTGTTCTCGGTGTTACTGTAGATAGCTCGGGAAGCAACTTCAGTTCTGTTTGTTGACAACTGCAGTTATCTTGGTAATTCTTTCTTGGGTATCTCTTTTTTAGGTAAAACTATCCATCATTTAACACTGTGAACTTCTGTGCTTGGGGTTCACTGTTCATTAGGATTTACTGTCACTTGGTGTATATGATTACCAAAAAAAAAAAAATTATCTCTTCAGATCTTTAAGTGTTGTGACAATATGTGTATGAGGAATCATACCATATTAAGTTGACATCAATGACAATACAATACATTAATTGATTTAATGTCTTGCATCCACTTTCTGTATCTAGGTAATCATCAACTTTGTCATCTTCAAACATTTAATCAGTTATAGTTCATCAACATATAAAGTGGGATATTATTTGTCCCCAAGTTTCCTTTGAGGTATTGATGTGTGAGGGGAAAGGACCACGAGATTGTGGGGTACAAGAATATAAATAAAGTGAAAGGACAAGGCTGTGCACCCCAAAATTACATTGCAGTTGTTTAAAAGATTTCAAAATAGCTATGCAAGGATGTGGTCACATTAAATATTCATAAAAAGGAAGATTGATCATACCCCATATTTCCTTTATGCATAAGGTAACATGAAAAGGGAGGGCATGGAAATATGGGGCTCGTGCATACCAAAAACACATAGCATAATGAATGTACCTCAGGCTTCTGCTATGCATAAAGAGATGTTGAGAAGAGATAAGTGTGTGTGTGTGTGTATTTTGTGGTTCCTGCAAGCTGCAACACAACACTTCAATAAGTCATTACATTAGTGCAAAACATAGAATAAGCTATAAGATCAAACACTAAAACTGACTTATTGATTCCTATCTAAGAGGAGTATGAATAATGCAATAATTACCCTCAGATTATGCATTAATCAGTGACATATTCAACTTAGAATGAAAGATTTGAAAGAAACTAGCATAAATGCTCAAGAAATGGTTCATTTTAGTTCTCAAATTAAAGATTATAACAATGCAATTAATATTTTCTCTAAAATGCATAAAGACTCTTAAGAATACTAGCAGCATAAGTTTTCTTCTAAAATTAGGGGCCCATTGAGCTTAAAATTCATTCTATTTATAGAAGAATTAGGCTAATGAGAGGTTAGGATTGAAAGTGGAAGAGAGGTGGAGATTAAATCTTTGGTGATCCATGTGAGGTGATCCAAGTGATTTCACTCCCATTGGTTAGGCAATTGACTTTCCCTTTTTTAAATGGAAATTTATTTTGGGGATTTATTTAATTACCTTTTATTAATTACTTTAGCCATATTTAGAATTGTTTTAATTGAATTGAATTGTTTTTTATTTAATTCAATTATTTTGATTTATTTGGTTTAATTGGCTAAGGCAATTAATTTGATTTAGTGATTAAACCCACTTAGGATTTTTAATTTGATTTAGTGAATTATGCCAATAAATTGAAGAATTATCTTGACATAATTAGGGTATGATCACACTTAGGGAAAATAGGGTCTATGGTCAGAGTAGACCAAATTAGCGTGGTTACATTTTCCCCTCTTTGAATAGATGTGCAAGTAGTGCATTGATTCAAATAATTTTTTTGATGTTGACTTCATAAAGTTTGAGAATTTCACACTTGATCGAACGAAATGTCTGATGAGATCAGTCTCGCACTTGATTGAACTAAACGAATAGAATTTACTTTGAACTTGATCGAAAAAAGGTCAATAAGAAAAGATCTTAAAGACACCAATTCTAAACTTGGTTGTCATCCGAAAATTGGTAGTACCAACTTTGAACTTGATTGAACGAAGGTCAATACAAATATTCCAAGAGCTTAATAAGAATATGAGAAAATTAGACATAGGATATCCATCTTGTGAGAACCGAAGCCTTCAATCCAACATTCTTGACTTAGTTGAGGAACTGTCATGCCTTTAGTTTTTTATAACAAAGTTGTTTTAATGTTGTTTCGAGCAAGAATTTGATTGATTTTAGTGTGATCATGCCCCCTCAGGAATGAAATCGAAGGAAAAAGAATGAATCCCTCTATAGAATGATGTATCACTTGAACTGATCGATTGAATCGAGAAAGACATAATTTAGCAGAAGTGGAGAAATGAAGGTGTTTAGAGAAAACATAATTTTACCAAGTTAATCACACAAAAATGTGAGTTTTGAGTTTGATAAAATAATGTATGACCAATATTTTTGATGAATAATGTGCAATTGGATGATATAGAACCCGAAAAACTGATTGTGTAAAGCTTGAGAATCATTTTCAGAACATATGGAGCAATTTTGCATTTTCAGTAACTGTCAAAAAACTTTTACTGTGTTGTGTAGAACATTGTCTATGCATTAGATTTCATTTCCAACTGATTAGAAAGAGAAAAAAATGAGTTTCAATTTCCTGGGAGGAGTTCCATAGCTCCTAAATAACTCAAAAAGTTAAATATATAGGTCCAAATTAACTTTTTACCCTTTCATTTTAACTATTCACCACGGTAATTCAGAGAACTCTACAGAGAAGATGGTGGTCCCCATGGAGAAGCATCATTTTGAGCTTGGTTGGAAACATCAACATCCAACTAACTATCTAGCTCCAGTAAGTGCTCAAAAATGTAGCTTGTCAAATTTGCAATTTTCAATTTTATGCATTTTTGCTCAAGATAAATGCATTTTTGTTTTGTGTCATTTCCAGTATTTTGGATTGCATCCTATAAAATGCATGTCATTTATTGTTTTGACCACAAATCCCACGTTTCATCTTGTAAATTCAGGATCACACTTGATTATTGGTGTTTAATCTCATTCTATAATCAAAATTTAGATTTTCAAGGTTTTCGCACCCTGTTGAAACAAACCCGTATGCGGCATCCCGTGTCGCATCCTATAAAAAAAAAGATCACTTCCCAGATGCCCCATCGCATCCCGATAATCAGAGATCACACCCTGTGAAATGGATCACATCCCATAAAAATAGGGTTGCTTTAGGTTTTCAACTTAGTTAATTTCCCATTTTGACTATTTTTCTTCTGCTGACCATCAAAAATACTTAGCTGATAGGTTTTCTCCTTAGTTTCTTTAGATAGAATACTAATTTTGAAATTTTTTGTAATCACTATCTTTTTAATAGATTCCTTTTGAGGTTTTTTCATTTCAAGGACCATATCCTAGTCACGTCCTTGCACTGTTGAGGTCTTTGACTAGTGATGAGATAGAGTTAGTCACCCGTGTTGGTCTACTTGCTTTGAGATATTTACCTGACATCAGGGTAAATCATGGGTTGTTGACTTCTCTAGATGAGAGATGGAACTCAGAGTACAACACCTTCCATCTTCGTACTGGTGAGATGACTGTCACACTAGAGGATGTGTGGCGGATACTGCAAGTTCCTGTGATGGGCCGAGAGGTCCATTTTGATTCTACTTTTACTACCTCTATTGCCACTACACGATGATTATTTGGAGATGACACAATTACTCATCAATACCTAACATGGGACTATATGTGCAACCACTATGATCAAATTCTTGTATACTTGGCCGGTTTGATCGGAGGTGTTATTATGCCTGACCATGGATAGCACGGGTTCATGGTGGGTTGGGTAGATATGTTAGAGAAGATGGTCATTTCAGCTCAAAGATTTGCATGGGGTAGTTGTATACTTGCGCACATGTACAGGGAGTTACATGAGATTGTATATCACTATTCACAAAGCATGACTATAGGCATTTTGATTTTACAGATCTGGGCCTAGGAGTATATCCCCGTTACATGGCCGATAGTGGATAGGAAATGTTTAGCAGAGTAGCCATATGTGTATATGTACTTAGGTTGGATACAACAGCCCCATCTAGGCAAGGTTGAGTATTGGCACCATCTTCTAGATGATATGACTGTAGTAGTGTGGTGACCCTACCTTAATTGTGAGGAGTGCTTATCAGATAGGTGCCAGATGCCTTATTTTTTTTAGAGTAGGTACCTGATAGGACATACTAGATATTTCATTAAGAGATTCTTGGTTATACGTGTCTTGAGGTAGTATGGCCATATCTAGGGCAGGTGTCAAGATATATATGTATATACATGGATTTTAGATGAGACTCCACTATGGTGTCCTTACTACTCAGATATATATTCAAGATATGGTTGCAGTACCTTGGGATCTTCAGCTTGAGGTAGTATATGCAGGCTACTCTGATGGGTACCACGCTCAAATGTTACAGTATCTATTTCCTTAGTTTACATCACCTAATGAGGCCATTCCACGTATTGAGGATCCACTAGATTATGATCCCACTGACAATCATCTTATCAAAGGCCGAGGGAGAGAGAGAGAGAGAGAGAGAGAGAGAGAGAGAGAGAGAGAGAGAGAGAGAGAGAGGGGGGGNGAGAGAGAGAGAGAGAGAGAGAGAGAGAGAGAGATGGTGGGAGACACCCTCCTCTTGACAGGGGATAGGGTCTAGACGATCAGGATGATGTAGATGATAGGGTTGGTGGTGCAGTGGGTGGTGGAGAGGGTTCCAGTAGTAGTGGGAGCCAGACTTGATTCAGATTCATTGCTCCCCAAAGGGATCCAGGTCCACTTTTGACTAGAGAATAGCAAAGATAGAGACAACATCAGTAGGATGCTTAGCCGAATAGGACACAAGATAGGTCATCTAGATAGGATATATGCTAAGGCTCTTCAGGTAGAGATGGAGATGTATTGGCATAGTGTGAGCATGAGCGTGAGAAGCTCAGAGTGAGGATCACTACTTTAGAGGCCTTACTTGTTGATAGGGATGCACAACTTGAGCGTCTTAGAGCAGTGAGGGACAGGTAGGGTGATATCCTTCAGGAAAAGAGAGTTACTCAGGTGTGGATAGCTACTCACCAGGGATAGAGAGAATCTTATTACTTTGGCTTATATCATGTTACAGTTCTAGAGGTTCATAGAGAACTATCTTTTTCATGCATGGCTCAGCAGTCTGAGGGGGCCATGCCTCCACCAGCTCCATGTGTTCCACCTCCTCCTCCAAATTAGGGGGAGAGAGGTAGTCAGTCCTGATACTGCATTTTTATATATTTTGGAGATCATATTGTATATCTGGATCCTTCTGAGATCATTCTTTTTTACGATGACATTTATACATGGAAATTTGATTCACCTGATACTTTGATGCTCTTGTGTAGATAGTTCCATGTTTTTTTTCTCGTGCTTTGATAGATGTTTAGATTTGATGCACATGTGATTATGATTATCTTGGTCTCTTGATGATTTATATTAGATATGTGATGACATCATTTATGCTTGTGATTTATTTACTGATAAATGTGTTTCAAATGATACTAAGTGAAATATGCAAATGATATTTTTGAGTTTTTCTTTATGCAAATAAATGTATGGATGCACTAAGGATGTAAAATAAATGCAATTCTTGAATGCTTTGTTTTTGCATTTTTCTCTTTCTCATAGATGAATGCAGAATGTATGTCATGGATATGCAATGACATGAATATCAGTAATATTGGATGTATGTAATTAACTTGGATTTTGGATGAATTAAGAAATCATTTTAAGCTCAAGTCATTTTTATGTTTTTCTCTTTTTGTTTTAAAATGAACCATGCAATCTCTAAATGCATCTACATGTAGACTCTTAGGGATATCACTAATTTGTATAAATTGTAGCATTTTATCATCCTTGGGCATTTATGTAATGTACATCACCTGATAGTACAACTGTTACTAATACCCACTGGTATCATGAAAGTATGAATACTATGTGTATTGGATGCAATGTCAAAAACAATCTTAGGCATCAAAGCATAAAAGCTAGGATGACAAGTTAATTATCTCCTTTTACTATTAGGAATTAATTTTTGTTCAAGTGTAATGTAAGACATGTGACCTGTAATGACCTTGAAAATTCATATCCTTGGGTGCATCATGTAGCGTACACTTTAGTAAGAAGCTGATTTAGAAAATAGACAAGGAAATTGTTGCAACGTCACCATAGTATACACATAACAAGGATCGAGATATATGCGGCTATCCACTCATGTTGGTAGCTCTTACCATAAACATACAAGTTAGGTGAAATTTATAGGATCATTTGGAAAAATAACCATATACAAAAAACCAAGAAAAAATTATGCCCCTTGTCCTTGCAACTCTTTGTCTTTGAATAGACATCATGGAGTAACTCTGAAGACATAACAATCATCAATTGAGAATCAATCAAAGAAACTTTATAACCATTTAAATGCCCCTAGTATGAAACATCATAGGAACATAAAAGAGTCATAATCAAACCAAGATCACACTATGTATTTAAGTAGTATTGAAAAATATTGTCGATTCATTTGTCAAGCGCAATAGAGATTCATCAATCAGAATTTGATTTTAAGAAATATTTTTTCATGTCTGAGTATGTGAGATTAACTTTGTCATCAATTGCAATCCAATGTAGTGTTTAGAAACACTAGTTGATTAAAGTGTTGATAAATACTAGTTTAGTTTTTATTAAAGTGTTGAGAAACACTAGTTCGTTTTAAGTGCTAGATTAAAGTGTTGAGAAACACTAGTGTGATGTCTGTTACAGGTAGGTGGTGTTGAAGAAACACCTTTGTTTGTTATTAGTGATGTTTAAGTACAAGTATTGAGAAATATTATTTTGAGAGGTAAACCATCCTAAACAGAACCTGGGACAACCTAGCAGACGCAAACTCAACATGCTAGCAAAGATGACCCTAGTGCAGAATGACTATTCCTAAGACGCAAATGCAGACAAATCCCCAGCAAGGATAGGAAATATGTAAGGAATCAGAGTCACCAAAGAGAACAAGTGGGATTATGAAGGTTTAGTATCATTGATGCATTAATAGATAGAGCACAGAGTTTGAGTGACGCCTATTTGCCAGGTTTTTACCACTCGGAAAAGCTTTTTATTATTGCTACCAAGATGCATGTTTGCCAGGTTTTCATCAAGGCACTTTTGTCTTTTTCAATTTTTTTGCTATTTTTTCTTTTTTAATTTTTTTGTAGTATCAAGGTGCCTATTTGCTAGGTTTTCACCAAGGATACCTTTTTTTAGAGGACTTTTTCCACTATTTTTGGATTTGTTCAGGATCAATTTTCTAATTTTTTTGGTATTTTCTGAGATTTTCACTGCATAGGCTCTGCTAGCCAGATATTAAGTGTAGAAATTCTTTAGATGTAGAGTGTTAATGGGATTAGGAAGAACATCTCCCTCAGGTGTAGCTAATTGATAAGCTCCAGTCCCAAAATTTGCAGTAATGACATAAGGTCCCAGCTAGTTAGGTTCAAACTTCCCTTTCTGTTCTTTGTTAGGCTGATTCTTAGGGTTCTATTTTAGAATGAGATCCCCCACTTGAAATTTTCATGGTTTGACCTTTTTATTGTACCCTTTTGATATGCATTTTTGGTACACTTTCAGATGATCAAACGCTTGTTGCCTGCATTCATCAAGTAATTCTAAAGAATTTATCCTATCAATGCAGTATTGTTCATAAGTAATAAGACCTTATAAAGATACCCACAAAGATGGAATTTCAACCTCAATAGGTAATACTACCTTAGCACCATAGACTAGGGAAAATGACGTGGCTCCATTTGGTGTTTTGATACTTGTTCTGTAGGCCCAAAGCGTTGGATTTAATTGTAAATGCCAGTCTCTGCCATATTTAATCACAGTTCTATGTAGGATTTTTAGAATGTTCTTGTTAGATGCCTTAGCTTGCCCATTACCTTGAGGATGATATATTGAGGAACAATGATGAGTAATGGGAAACTGTGTGCAAAGGTCTTTGATGTCTTGGTTTTTAAATTGGCCCCCATTGTCTATTATAATTGAAGAGGGTATCCCATATCTACAAATGATGTAGTTCAAGATAAACATAGCCACCTATTTTCCAGTGGCTTTGATTAGCAGCATGGCTTCAACCCACTTAGTGAAATACACAGTGGTCGTAATGATGTACTTGTGTCCACTTGATGAATTAGGATATATTTGTCCAACCAAATGAAAGGGCCATTTCTGAGATGGCCAATGTGTTATGAATGGTATGAGTTCTCTATTAGGATAATAGATGATATTTCCATGTGTTTGGAATTTATGACATGTCTTTGACAAAAAAATAGCATCTTTTTCCATCGTGTGCTAGTAATAGCCTACTCTTAGCAGTTTCTTAGCTAGTGAAAAGCCATTCGAGTGTGATCCACATACACCTTTGTGAACCTCTTTTAATGCACGTTCTGACTCTTCTTGTTATAAACACCTAAGAAGTGTACCATTGAGATCTCATCTATATAAATTATTAGTAATGAGGACATAACGCAATGCTATCCTAATTAAGGCTCATTTTTCATTCCTTGATAAACCATCTGATAGAGTTTGGTCAGTTAGATAGGTAATAAGCTTGGCATACTGAGATTGATCTTGGCCATTCAAGGCATAAATTATTTGTTAATCAGGGGTAGAAAAAGCTGGGTAGGATAGTTCTTCCACCAAGAAGTCATAGCAGAATTGATGTTCTTCTAGTTGTAACATAGATGCCAGTATAGCCATAGCATCTGCAGCTCTATTTTCTGTTCTTGGTACTTTCTAGAATGTGACAAAGACAGTACTTTTTCAATTCTTCAACTAGTTGTTTATAAGGCATCATCTTTTCATCTTTAGTCTGATAGTCTCCATTTACTTTATTAATAATAAGTTGAGAGTCACCATACACATGTAAATCTATGATCTTCCATTCCATAGCCAATTTAAGACCATTCACTAAGGCTTCATATTCAAAAATGTTATTGGTACATGGAAAAATCAATTTGTATGCTTTGGGAATCTTGTAGCATTAAGGAGTGATGAATAGAACTCCTGCTCCAGAACCTTGTTGTGTGAAAGAACCATCAAAGTACATCTTCCATGGATGCTCAATTAAATGCATTATTGTTTCATCATGAAATTTAATTATCAAAGGTGCATCAGCTTACAAGGGTGAATTAGCTATTTGATCAGCGAGGACTTTTCCTTTAATAGCCATTCTATCCACATACTCAATATCAAATTCACTGAGAATTAGGACCCACTTTGCTAGCCTTCATGTTAATGTTGTCTTTCTTAAGAGATATTTTAGAGGGTCTATCTTTGCAATGAGTTTAACTATATGTGCCAGCATATAATGTCTTAATTTCTATGATGCAAAGACAACTGCTAAGCAAGATTTTTCAATTATTTTGTAATTGATTTCATAAGATACCAGTGTTTTGTTGATATAGTAGATTGCTCTTTCTTTTTTTAATTTCATCTTCTTGAGCCAGCAATACTCCCAGCGATGTAGCTGTAGCTGAAATGTATAGGAGTAATGGCTTACCATAAATAGGAGCCATAAGAATGGGAGGAGTAGCCAAGTACTCGTTTATTTCTTTGAAGTTATTTTCACAATGTTCATCCCATTTGAAGGTAACACCTTTATGTAGCAATTTATTAAAAGGTTGTGCTATATCTGCAAGTTGTGACATGAACCTCCTGATTGACTAGAGTCTTCCTTGCAATGTCCTGATTTGACTAATGTTGCATGGAGGAGAAATTTCTAGTATAGCTTTAAATTTTCAAGGTCAACCTCAATTCCCTTTGCTGATACTATAAACCCTAATAGCTTTCCTTAAGAACTCCAAAGGAACATTTCTTCAGATTAAGCCTAAGTTAGAACTATTCCATGTGATCTAATATCTTCCACAAGTCTTCAATATGAGTAGTCCTTATTTTTCAATTTTCTAAGGTATCATCCATGTAATCCTCCATGTTTTAATGTATCATGTCATGGAATATGGTAGTCATGGCTCTTTGGTATCTAGCACCTGCATTCTTTAATCCATAAGGCATAATGTTCCAGCAAAAAGTTCCCCATGTGCATGTGAATGTGGTCTTCTCTTGGTCTTCAGGATAAATTTTAATCTGGTTATATCCCAAGAAACCATCCATTAGTGAGTACATTTGATAGCCTACTGTAAGATCTATGATCATATCAATATTTAGCAGTGGAAAATCATCTTTTGGACATGCTTTGTTTAAGTCCCTAAAGTTAGTGTAGATCCTGATAGATTTACCTATTTTAGATACTGGTACCACATTAGAAATCTATCTTGTGCAAGAGATGACTCTTATGAATACATCTTTCAATAATTTATCTAGATCTTCTTTTACCAGTAATGCAACATGAGGATGCATCTTTCTTAGTTTTTGTTTTACAGGTTTGATTCCAGTATCTATAGATAAATGGTGCATTATTAATTCATGATCTAGTCCAAGCATATCTATGTAAGACCATGCAAAGTTGATCTTTTTCTCTTTTAGGAACTCAGTGAATTATATCTTCTCCTATTCTGATAAGGATTGTTCTAGATGAACAAATTGAGGAACTTCAGTTGTTCCCAAATTAACCGGTTGTGTTGGTTCTATTAGAACTAAAGATCTTTCTTGAAAGTTCTTAGGGAGGATATCAAGAATCTCATCTTTTGGTGCCTCTGAGAGGGTTTCACCATCAGATACGTCTTTTATTTTTACTTTTTTAGAATCTGACAATGCCATAATGTGGTTTTCACCATCATTTCTTTTTTTCTTTTTATTTTTCATTTTGTGACTAAGAAACTTGATATCCTCCTTCGTCATGTTTTCTCTCCTTGCATTGGCGGAAGAGGGATACTGCTCAAAAGGATTTAGGTAGAAAGCCAAAGTATAGTCATTAGGAAAGTTCATGATATGTGTAGGGTCTAAATTATCCCAATCAATTAGGTCAGGGTTTATCAAGGATAATGAATCGGAGTCCGGCGAGGACAACATCGCGTCAGTGTCAAAACTATTAATTGAAAAGATATGTTCTGTTAAGTCAACTTCTATAGCGTTGAGATCATCAAGAGTTAACTCATCATTAGTAGGGTCATTTTTAGTAATATGCAAACCTAACTATAGCAACTCATCAGTTGAGTATTCTTCTTCTTCTCTCACCAAAATAGAACTCATTGCTTGTATTCTCATAATATCCTCTAGACCTAGTTAAAGGTGAGTTTCAACATCAATAATTATAGGCAATAGTATCTCATTGGACTCTGGAACAATAGCAGTATTAGGGGAAGTGTTAGAACTCTCTCCTCTTTGAAACATAGTGCAAATTTATGGATCACATCTACTTCAATTTCCATAGTAACATCAAATATGACATCCCATTCATAATCATGTGATTCTATTATTTCATCATCTAATCTATTTAGAAACTTAGCAATAGTTACTTGATGTACCCTATTAGCCACTTATAGATCAAAGTGAGGAAAATATAGGATATGTGAAATTGTGACTAACTGCCCCCAGTTAGGATGTAAGTTTTGTTGTTGGGGTATGTCTTTAGGAACCTCTTCTAGTAATAGGACTTTTGGAAAATTTTCTATTGTGTCCTCTTCTTCTGGAATAATAGTTTGTAATAATAAGGGAACATGAGCCTCTTGTTGAGAAAAATTTGGCACATATCTCTCTCCTTGATATTCAGGATTCTCAGTACCAATGTGTAATAATCTCTCGTATGATGTCCATGGTTCAAGTTCTACTATTTCATCTGCATCATCAATGTCTTCATGAAAAATTGGACCATCTCTTGAAGTAGAGTTTTCAGTTTTGTTTTTGAAACCTATAACCACCCTAATTTAGTCTGCTCTGACCATAGACTTTATTTTCCCTAAGTGTGATCATACCCCTAATTATGTCAAGACAAATCTTCAATTTATAGGCATAATTCACTAAATCAAATTAATTGCCTTAGCTAATTAAATAAATTAAATCAAAATAATTGAATTAAATAAAAAACAATTCAATTCAATTAAAATAATTCTAAACATAGCTAAATTAATTAATAAAATGGAATTAAATAAATCCCCAAATTACATTTCCATTTACAAAAGGGAAAGTCAATTCCCTAACCAATGGGAGTGAAATCACTTGGATCACCTCACATGGATCACCAAAGATTCAATCTCCACCTCTCTTCAACTTTCAATCCTAACCTCTCATTCACCTAATTCTTCAATAAATAGAATGAATTTAAAGGTAAATGGGCCCCTAATTCTTAATTGTTGAAAGCATCCTTATGTTGCTAGTATTCTTAAGAGTCTTAATGAATTTTAGAGTAAATCTTGATTGCATTGTTATAATCTTCAATTTGAAAGCTAAAATGAACCATTTATTGAGCATTTAGGTTAGTTTCTTTGAATATTTCATTCTAAGTTGAATATGTCATTGATTAATGCATAATTTGAGGGCAATTATAACATTCTTCACACTCCTCTTAGATAGGAAGTAATAAGTTAGTTTTAGTGTTTGATTTGATGGCTTATTATATGTTTTACACTAATGTAATGACTTATTGAAGTGTTGTGTTGCAGCTTACAGGAACCAAAAAATATACACACATTTTTGGTGCCCACCATGGGGCAGAACCCCAGATTTTACCTCATCTTATTATTCATTTTGAGCTAATTTCTCTTCATTATTTGTAGGTACAGGGTCACATTTTGTGATCAAGGCTCATTTTAGGGAAATTACATCACATCTCAGAAAGTGTATCGCATCCCAGATATCAGGGCTCATATATGTTAATTCTTTCATTGCTTCTGGTAAAGCATCGCATCTGGTAAATCCTGGGTCACATTCAGGAAAGCAGTCACATTGAGTAAAGGCAATCGCTTTCTCAAAACGGGTGGAAAAGGAATTGTTAACTTGTGTGTTTTTGAAAGTTTTTAATAAAATAAATTCCTTAACTTGTTCAAATATTTTCAAATTAAATGCATTTTCTAATCATTTATTAAATCAATCAGATGAGTATGCTCTTTTCCTTCAAGGAAAATCAGAAAATCAAAAGTTGATTTAAAACTTGAGAGGAATTTGGAGTAAATGAACAAGACAAACAAACTAATTGTTTAATTCATTTTGGAAAAGTAATTGAACAAGGAAAATCATTAAAATTTGTGGGACTAACTGAACAATATTCACCATTTAATTTCCCTTTGGACAAGTAATTGAACAACGCAAGTCACCTAAATTTTGTGGAAAAAAACAACCTCATTGTCTAAATTTGGGATTTGTAATTGAACAAGAAAAGCATTAAATATTTTGGTCAAAGAACAAAAAAAAATTTCTTTCAAGTACTTTTGTTTTCATTAACTTAGGAATATTTTAAATCAAACTTAAGCTTACTTTTAAGTCTCACTAGAGGATTTTCTCTTCCTTCCAAGTAGGGGAATCAAAAACTCGATATGGAGGATTGAGTTGTGAGTAAAGTCATTTGAGGGAATGAACAAGTGATTGAAGTGCTTTTGGGATAAAATGACATGGACTAGGAGAGTATTCTCTTCTTCTTTTGAAGAATCAGAAATCTAGAAATCCTAAGCTCACCAATCCTTTGTATGCTTTTTAAACATTAGAGGGCCTGCCGGTTGAGGAAAAAAATCTCCCGGGAACAACCCAAGTGAGGGTAGGTTTCACACCAACCCTTCCAACTCACTATGAATAATTGCTTCCTTTTAGGCCAAAGCCTCAGAAGATGAAGCCAGTTTTGCTCTTGGAATTTCGACATCATTCCTTGAACATGATTGGGTATGTGTAGAGTGGATCAGCTTGAATATTGTTTGCGAGACTACACATATTTGAGTACTCATAGCGCTATACGCCTCACTTTTACCTTGTGTAATTATATGGGAGATGATTTTGAATGGATTTCCCCATCATAAACAACAAATTGTAGTCAAAACTACCTGATTCATCCTCGAAAGGGTGATAATCTTTGTGCAAGGCAAATAGTAATTGCACCAAGATACTCTTAATTTCATTCCCTCACTTGTTTTTGGAGTCAACTAATATGGTATCATAACATGAGCCATTTCATTCTTGGTAATATCTATATTCTGATTATCATTTGAGTGTGTACCTAAGTCTATGAGCAAAGATTTTTATCCTATGCTTAGACACTAGAGATTAAGGTTGTGTTTGTTCACCCCTAACAATGCAAAATTGCTTGATGTGCTTAAAAGATCACTAAAAAGATAAATCCTTCAAATGACAAACAAAATTCAATCCTTAAGACTACATGCTATGTTTTTCACTCACTGGAAAGTCTCAAAGAATAATCTACAATCAGGAAAAAATTCACGTATTCTGAGACAAACTTTAAAAAACTTGATAGAACATCAGAGGCTTGCCTTTAGTCTATCCTGGCTCACATATGGTTGTGCAAAGTCTCATTTAGTATCCTGGCTCACATCTGGGGAGAAATCCCGCATCTCGTATATCAAATCTCGCATCTTGTATATCAAAGCTTGCATCTGGTTAAACAAAACCTCGCATTCAGTGTGTTGCATTTAAGATAGTGGGCACTTGCATACTTGTTTCTCAGAAGAATTCAGTACTTTTGGATACCCTTTTTTCTCTTTATTCTGGTCCAATTACTTTTACTAGTCCATCTATCATTATTTCACAACTTTCTTATAAGTCTACCTTCCATGTCCTTTTGGATCTTCACAATTGGTCCAAAATCGTGTGCTCTTTACACTCAACTAAACATCTTGATTCCTAGCTCACTATCAAGGCATTCTAACCCTCTAACATTGGATTCACTTACTTCAAACAATCGACTCTCATTGGTTCCCAACTCACTATTAAGGCATTCTAACCCTTTGATGCTGGAATAAATCACTTTGAAACATCAAACCCAACCTCACACACTTGGGGAAAATTTGGAAATCCTTTTGGCACCATTCTAAGACTTTGATCGAGACAATCTTACGATGGCTGAAAACAAATGGGATAAACCCTATGGTCTTAACACCAAGGAAGAAGAGATTCTCATTAAAGCCCTTTCTAAAAAGATGCAAGCTTTGAAATTTAAAATTAAAGACTTAAAAGAAGAGAAAGATACCTCATCAAATGGGTCTCCACTAAGATCAATATTTCCTCTTCTCTATGATCAAAAGACATACGTGTCTTCACATTATTCAAAAAAGGATAAACCTACTCATGGTAATCCTATGTTTGATCAAGAGAATACTTCACAAGATCATGTCAATCATATATTTGATCAACATCCTCATAATCTTGAATCCAACATCTCTTTGGAGAGTTCTAGTGGATCTAAATGTCCAAGGGATAGAGCATTCACTCCTTTGAGATGATCTTATACAACAATGCTACTAGAGCTTCTTGAAAACAATCTTATCACATTGCCTCAAACCACCTCATGTGGGATGTCATTCGTGAGTACCTACTATTCCTATCATCAAAATAATGAGCATAAAACTTCACATTACATGGAGTTAAAACATAAAATCCAAGATCTAATTGATGATTCCATAATCAAAGTTGAAGATACTCATGAATTATCAAATGAAGATACCAATCCTAAGCATGATCAAAATCATAAACCTATGTCTAGAAATGAGCTACATATTACTTCTACTTCTTCCACTATTCCTTCGTTTAACAAAGCTTCAAGGATATCCAAATGTCATTCATCACACAAAGATCCTAATTCTTGTCATGCTAACTATGTCTACCCTCAAGGGTCTCCTTTAAAAGAAATCCAAGCTAATCTAAATCTTGTTGTGAGTATATTCCACACTACTAAGATCAAAGACCCTATGTTTCCATATGCTTCAATGCCTATTCTAAATGATTCCCCAATAATCCTTCAAGAACCCCTTATACAAATTGAAACTCCTACCTTTTCCTTTGGATTGGATCCAGGTCAAGAAGATAAAAAAAAATACAAAGAAACAAGTCTTACTAATGATCAAGATCAAGAAATTATCCTATCCCCTCCAACATTTCATGAAGAATATATACAATTTTAAGATGACCCCCTTGTATCTTTTCAAGAAGATATTCCTCCATCTCAAGAGATACATAGCTGATGCAAAGTGGGTAGCTGGAAGCTTGGCAAAGGTCTCTCAATAGGGCAAGGTACCCTAGATTGTTATCTTTGTGATGGTCATAAGGCTTTACACTTATCACAAGTGTAAGAGAAGAACCTAATTAAGGTTATCACAACCCCAAAACCCCAAGGGTAACCTAATCACTAGATTTATCAATCCTTCAATACCAACTATCTAGGTTGGTCTCACAAGCCAATGACCCTCAATCGCATGAATACCCCCAAAATGACATGTAGGACCAGGGGTGACCTATGCTTGTATATTTGGTCTATTTAGGTCCCTACTTCTTAGTTCCAATGGTTCTTTCACTTAAAGGAAACCCATATCCCATGGTTGCTTCACAAGCCTAGGTTTTTGCTTGTAGCCTTTTTCAGAGGGAATTTTAATCTCATCATAGATTTCTCCACACAACCACATGAACTAATTAGGGTTTCAGATACCCTTTATGGCCAAAGGCTTTTGAATTAAGCCTTGGAACTTGGAATTGAAAAGAAGACAGAATGGTTAACCAAATTGCTCTACCAATTAGCCCAAATTAGGCCTCTAATTACATTACAAGTACCCTTTTGGTACACCCAATGCCCAAAATGACTATTGGATCATGTGAGGGGATGCACAAATGTCTCCTCCTCTAATTTAGATCCTCTGATCAATTCCAAGACAAAAGTTATGACTACTGTCCTAAATCAGGATTGGTGCATACATGTGCATATACACCTAGGGCATAAATTCTTTCCCACTTCCCTGAAACTTGATAACCCTATCTTGAAAAATGTTAAAGGGCATCCTAAGAGAAATATTTCCACCAAGGGTTATTAGCTTCCCATGGTGGAAAGTGAAAATACAAACAATTTTGTAAGAAACCCTCACTTAGGGCCTATAATCCAGGCAGTAGCATTAAAAAATGAGTAACTTGCAACCTAAAAATGATCAAAGAATGAGACCAAAACCAAAAGGAAGAAGATTCAAACCAATATCTCCCTATGTCATACTCACATGCTTTTCTAGCTGTAACTATCCATACACGAGGACTAGTTTTCCCAGGATGTAAGAAAATGATTATATTTTATTGATTTCAAATAAAAAATTACATCTCTCGCCTACCACTTGCTTGAATGGGTTATTTTAGGCACTCCCAATGGTTACAAAAATTTTTTGAACCAACTTGACTGTTTGGGAGTTGATTTTCAAAAATTTGTTAAGTTTGCTCAAAAGTTGCTTGACAACTTTTGAGCAACTTTTACATTTTGTGCATTTTTGCAACTCTAGAGACCAAATTTGGTCAAGATGTTATTGAGATGATCCCTAGTGGATAAAAACACTAAAAAATCAAATTTCTAGGGTTTGGGATCATAACTGACTTATAGTGACCCAAGGGCTTATATTGTGCCAATCTTGGTGCTATGGTCTTACATGGTGATCCAATGACTAACCCTAGTGTGTTTATGTTTTTAAAGGCCTCTTAGGACCTTGAATGAACCCCTAGGGTCCATAGGAGCATGTATTTTAGTTTGGGTGCTCCTGCACCATACTCCCCATGAGATGAGAACTCAAGTTCCCACTTGAGGATAGTTGAGCAACAGTGGTGCCATGTTGTTTGATCTGGTCTTTAGTCATCTAGGTAGCATCTATGGAAGGAAGACCTTTCCATTTAACTAAGTAATACATGTACTTTTTCTTTCTTGTCTGCTTCAAGACTTTGGTGTCCAAAATAGAGTCCAATTCCACTGGCTTTCTTGGTGGGAGATTTGTGACATAGTCTTCATCATTAAAAATTGTCTGTGTGTTTTGATCATTTGGTTGATCTATTGTACCCTTATAAGGAGTTAGGTCTGCAACATTGAATATTGGAGAAATTTGCAAGGTGGGAGGAAGAGAGATCTCATATGCATTCTCACCCATTGTGTTAAGGATATTTCTTGGTCCAACTTTTTTCATGTGAATCTTGGAATATCTACCCTTAGGTAGTCTCTCTTTCCTCAAGAATTCCCATACCTTGTCTCCAACTTTGAAGTGGATTTCCCTTCTTCTTTTGTCTACATGTTCCTTGTATTTTAAAGTTGATCTATGTAGTGTTTCTTTCACCTCATGCTGCACCTTTATTATAAGTTCTGCTAGTTCTTGTCCTTGAGCACTAATTTTGAAATCAGATGGGAGTTCTACTAGATCCAATGGTCCTTTGGGGTGAAGGCCATATACTTCTTGGAAGGGGGTCTTTCCTGTTGACCTGTTCATAGAATCATTGAAAGAAAACTCTGCTTGGGGCAAGAGTACATCCCAACTCTGAGCATACTGTTTGATTAGGCATCTTAGGAGATTGCCTAAGGATTTGTTTACTACCTCAGTCTATCCATCTGTTTGTGGATGATAAGTAGAGATGTAGGTTATATTAGTGCCAAGTTTCTTGAAAAGTGTCCTCCAAAAGTGTCCTTGAAACTTCACATCCCTGTCAGATACAATTTTCTGAGGTAAACCATGAATCCTAATTACCTCTTTAAAGAAAAGATGGGCAATATGAGAAGCATCATTTGTGCTTTTACAAGGTATAAAGTGGACCATTTTACTAAATCTATCCACTATTACGAAAACACTATCAAAACCTTGCTTTGTTCTAGGCAACCCCATGACAAAATCCATGGTGATTGACTCCCATGGTCTAGAGGGAATTGGTAAAGGTTGATATAACCCATGATTTGTTGACACACCATTTTATTGCTAACAGATGGTGCAAGTTTCAATAAAATTCTTGACATCATTGTTCATCCTTGGCCAAAAATAACTTCTTTTCACCATGTCTACAGTCTTGTCAATGCCAAAGTGTCCTCCTAGTCCACCACAATGCTTCTCCATTATTATATTTGTCCTCATGGAAAATTTGGGGATGCATAGTTGAGCTCCTTTGAATAGGAGTCCATTCTAAATCAAGTATTCAGAAAAATTAGTATGGTATCTTCCGACCATCTCTGTACAAACTTGAAAGATCTCTACAAAATCGGGGGCATCGTGGTATAGATGTTTAAGGGAATCAATTCCCACACTTTGGAGTTGGATCTCTTCAACCAGACCCACTCTTCTACTAAGTGCATCAACAACTTTGTTTGCTACACCCTTCTTGTGTTTGATGTTGAAGGTGTAGGCCTGCAACTGTTCTACCCATTTGAGATGTCTGAAAGAGATTTTCTCTTGTGAATTTAGAAAACTCAATGCATGATTGTTAGTGTATACTACAAACTCTTTGGGAATTAGGTAGTGCCTCCATTTCTTGAGGGCTTGGACCATGGCATGGAGTTCCAAGTCATAGGTTGAGTACTTCCTTTTAGCCTCATTTAATGTCTCTAAGAAGAAGGAAACTATTTTACCTTCCTGGCTTAGGACTACACCTATTGCCAAGTTACTTGCATCTATCTCCACTATGAAGACCTTGTTCAAATTAGGGAGAGTCAAGATAGGATACTAAGAGACTCTATTCTTCAAGTATTGAAATGCATCATTTGCTTCTTTTGTCCAAGAAAACTTCTTCTTTCTACCTCCTTTAATGGTGTCAAGTATTGGTGAGCACACATGACTAAAGTTTTTAATAAACTTCCTATAGAAGGTGGCCAATCCATGGAAACTTCTTACATCACCTTGGTTCTTGGGTGGAGGCCAATTAACTATGGCTGCAACCTTCTCTAGATCCATTTTGAGGGTTCCTTGTGAGATCACAAATCCTAGGAACACAAGTTCCTTCTTCATAAACATGCACTTTTCCAAGTTGATCACCAACTTGTGCTGATGAAGTCTTCTTAGGACCTGTTCCACATGATTAAGATGTTCTTCTTTGCTATGATTGAATATCAGTATGTCATCAAGATAAATAAAAACAAATTTACAAATGAAATCAATGAATATCTCATTCATAAGCCTCATAAAAGTACTAGGGGAATTGCTTAGCCCAAAGGGAATTACTAACCATTCAAACAAACCTTCAGTGGTCTTGAATGTTGTTTTCCATTCATCTCCTAGTTTGATTCTGATCCGATGCTAGCCAAAATTCAAGTCTATCTTGGTGAAGTAGAAAGAACCTCCTAGTTGATCCAATAGATCCTCAATTCTTGGCATGGGGAATCTATATCTTATAGTGATCTTGTTTAGGTCCCTACTGTCAGTACACAACCTCCACTTGCCATCCTTTTTGGGTCCCAAAACTGATGGAACTGCACATGGACTGAGACTTTTTTGAATGAGTCCTTTTTCTAGCAGTTCATTTACTTTTTTTTCAATCTTTGCATGTTGTAATGGTGTCATCTTGTATGGGGCCTTGTTAGGCAGGGATGAACCAGGTATCAGGTCAATTTGGTGATTGATATCTCTCAAGGGAGGGAGGGTTGTGGGAAGGTCACTAATAGTGACATCTCTATATTTTCAAAGCAAATCCTTAGCTTCATTTGGTATAGGATCATCCTTATCAGATCTAACATTACCCTTAGGTTTGGATATTAATACATATGCTTAAGTTTTAGATTCTTTCAAAACTTTTAACATTTTTTTCTCCCCCATGGCTATGACAGTTGGTTCTTTCTTAGTCTTGTTATCCGGCAGGGGCGTCATGGTGAATGTTTTTCCATCCTTGGTGATAGAGTAGGTATTTTTCCTACAGCGGTGTGTGGCATCAACATCATAATGCCAAGGTCTGCCTAAAATAATGTGGGAGGCATCCATCTCCACAACATCACAAAGAACTCTATCTTTAAAATTAGAGATTGAAAACTCCATCCATGCTTGTTCAGTGACTAAATTTTTATGACCCTTTGTTAACCAAGATACATGGTAAGGAGAAAGATGAGGTTTCTTAGGGAGGTTTAACTTCTGTACCATTTCACAAGAAACAAGATTTTCAGTTGATCCAGAATCAATAAGTAATTGACATACCATTCCATTACATTTGATCTTTGTTCAGAAGAGATTCTTTCTTTGTGGAGGTTCTTGTCTTTATGGCACTTGGAGGAAGACTTGCCTCATCATCAAGCATTGTCCTCCCTCTAGTTCTAAGTCCATTTGATTTGAATTGTCTTCTTTCTTGTCCTCTTGGATGATTTTTTCTCTCCTTTCTCCATGATTGTTATTGTTCCTCTTTTTAGGGCACTTTCCTACAAGATGTCCCAATTGGTTGCAATAGTAGCACCTCAATGGTCCATTTCCTCTACCACTGTTTGTTCTTCCCCTATTGAAGGGCCTTCTCCCTCTATAGTTACCTCTGGAGTTTGTATCAGTGTTCTCTTTATGTCCTTGGTCAGGGGTCCTACTATGATTACCACTGTATTGTCCTCTATTCCAAGAGGTTCATCTTCCTCTGAAATTATTCCCACTGTCATTAGTCTTTCCCTTTCCAAACTCCTGCTTTCTCTTCCAATTTTCCTCTACCTTGAGTGCCATTTGATAGAACTTGTTCACTGAGGTAGGGCATTGTAGGCTGAGTTCCTCTTGAATGGATACTTTAAGCCCATTCATATACCTTGCCAACTTTTCTTCTTCATCTTCTGCCATAGTTGTCTTCATGCATAATTTTAGGAACTCCTCGGTGTATGGTCCCACATCCATGTCCTTTTTCTTTAGACTTTTCTTCTTCCTATGGAGTTGTACCCCATAGTCTTTAGGCACATAGGTCTCCTTGACTAGTGCAATCATCCTATTCCATGAAGAGATCATAATCTTCCCATTCTTCACCCTCTCTATTTGGATGAAGTTCCACCAAGTTAGGGCTGCTCCCTTCAGCTTGGATCTTTCTATTTTCACCCTCTACTTCTCAGGGATTCCCTCACACTCAAAAAAACTTGTTAGGGCCTCTATCCAATCTAAGGCCAAGTCTGCATTCATCTTCCCATTGAAATTTTGCAAATCCAACTTTTCCTCCATGGTTCTTCTCCCCATAGATTTCATGGCATCTATGAAAGGTCTCTAGTCTATAGGAATATTCACATCTTGATCAGGGTTGTCACTCTCTGACTCACTCCCTTCTTCACCAACAGAAGTGTCTTCGTTACCCCTCTCTACCTTGTTTTCCAACTCTTGGATTCTTCTTGTCAATGCTGCATTTTCTGCCCTTTGTTCTCTTACCATCTTTTCTAACTCAATTTTTGTGACCCTTGAAGGAATATCCTCATCCTTTGGAGTAGACATAGCTCTGATACCAGTTGATGCAAAGTGGGCAGCTAGAAGCTTGGAAAAGGTCTCTCAATAGGGAAAGGTACCCTAGATTGTTGTTTTTTTGATGGTCACAAGGCTTTACACTTATCACAAGTGTAATATAAGGACTTGATTAAGTTTCTCACAACCCCAAAACCCCAAGGGTAACCTACTCACTATATTTACCAATCCTTCAATACCAACTATCTAGGTTGGTCTCACAAGCTAATGACCCTCAATCACAAGAATACCCCCAAAATGACATGTGGGAATAGGGGTGACCTATGTTTGTATATTTTGTCTATTTAGGTCCCTAATTCTTATTTCCAATGGTTCTTTCACTTAAAGACAACCCATATCCCATGGTTGCTTCACAGGCCTAGGTTTTTGCTTGTAGCTTTTTTCAAAGGGAATTTTGATCTCATCTGAGATTTCTCCACACAACTAATCAGGGTTTCAAATACCCATTATGGCCAAAGGCTTTGGACTTAAGCCTTGGAACTTGGAATTGAAAAGAAGACAGAATGGTGACCCAAATTGCTCTACTAATTAGCCCTAATTAGGCCTCCAATTACACTACAAGTACCCTTTTGGTACACCCAATGCTAAAAATGACTATTAGGTCATGTGAGAGGATGCACAAATTTCTCCTCCTCTAACTTAGAGCCTCTGATCAATTCCAAGACAAAATTTATGACCATTGTCCTAAATCAGGATTGGTGCATACATGTGCATATACACCTAGGGCATCAATTCTTTCCCACTTCCCTGCAACTTGAGAACCCTATCTTGTAGAATGTTAAAGGGAATCCTAAGAGAAAGCTTTCCACCAAGGGTTATTTTTTTCCCATGGTGGAAAGTGAAGATACAAACAATTTTGTAAGAAACCCTCACTTAGGGCCTATAACCCAGGAAGTAGGATTAAAAATTGAATAACTTGCAACCTACAAATGATCAAAGCATGATACCAAAACCAAAAGGAAGAAGATTCAAACCACTATCTCCCTGTGTCATATTCACATGCTTTTCTAGTTGTACCTATCCATACACGAGGACTGTTTTTCCCAGAATGCAAGAAAATGGTTATATTTTATTAATTTCAAATAAAAAATTACATCTCTCAACTACCACCCACCTGAATGGGCTATTTTAGGAACTCCCAATGGTTACAAAACAATTTTGAACCAACTTGACCATTTGGGAGTTGATTTACAAAAAGTTGTTAAGTTTTCTCAAAAGTTGCTTGACAACTTTTGAGAAACTTTTATATTTTGTGCATTTTTGCAACTCTAGTGACCAAATTTGGTCAAGATGTTATTGAGATGATCCCTAGTGGATCCAAACACTAAAAAATCAAAAAAAACCTATTTATATGGTTTGGGATCATAACTAACTCATAGTGACCCAAGGGCTTATGTTGTGCCAATCTTGGTACTATGGTCTTACATGGTGATCCAATGACTAACCCTAGTGTGTTTATGTTTGTAATGGCCTCTTAGGACCTTGAATGAACCCCTAGGGTCCATAGGAGCATGTGGTTTATTTTGGGTGCTCCTGCACCAATAGCCCTCCATCTCCTAAGAAATATCTAGATATTCCCTATACATATGAAAATTCTATTGAAAATCAAGAGCAAAGTAGTCTTCTCACACTATACAAATATCCTTGTCAAGATCAGCATATCCCATCATATACTTCACATACTCTTCCATATCCATCTCAAGAAATCATTATTCCTCCAAATCCCTTACATGATAATGAGTCACCTCAAGCATCAATGGTTCCTGTCAAAGTTTCTCCTATCAAAGTTACTCATGAGCCTATGAATATGAAGATGAATTCTAAACAAAAGATACTTGGTCAAGAAGCTCACTCTAAAGATGTTGATACTCATTTCATAGCCTTATATCCCTCCATTTTCTTTAATCAAAATCTCTTCTTCCTTAGTGTTAAGACCATAGGGTTGATCCCATTTGTTTTCAACCATCGTAAGATTGTCTTGATCAAAGTATCAGAATGGTGCCAAAAGGATTTTTGAATTTTCCTTAAATGTGTGAGTTTGGGTTTGATGTTTCAAAGTGATTGATTCTAGTTTCAAAGGGTTAGAATGCCCTAATAGTGATCTAGGAACCAATGAAAGTTGATTGTTTGAAGTAAGTGACTCCAGCGTCAGAGGGTTAGAATTCCCTAATAGTGAGTTGGGAATAAATATTTTTAGTGAGTGTATAGACCACACGATTTGGGACCAATTGTGAAGATCCAAAAGGACATGCAAGGTAGACTTATAAGAAATTTTTGAAACAAAGACAGATGGACCATTAAAAGCAATAAGACCAAACTGAAGAGCCAAAAGGGTATCCAAAAGTATTGAATTCTTATAAGAAACAAGTATGCAAGTGCCCACTTTCATAAATGTGACACATTGAATGCAAGGTTTTGTTTAACCAAATGCGAGCTTTGATATATGAGATGCGAGCTTTCTCTGGGATGTATCTTGGTTTTCTGTGTATGGTGATTGTTCCAAATGATCCTATAAATTTCACATAAATTGGATGTTTATGGTAAGAGCTGCCAATATGAGTGGATAGCCACATATATCTTGATCCTTGTTATGTATCAACTACGGTGAGGTTGAAACAATTTCCTTATCTGTTTTATAAATCAGATTCTCACTAAGATGTACACTACATGATGTACCCAAGGATATGAATTTTTAAGGTCATTATAGGTCACATATCTTATATTACACTTGAATACAAACTAATTCCTAATAATTAAAGGAGATAACTAACTTATCATCCTGGCTTCTATGCCTTGATGCCTAATTTTATTTTTGACATTGCATGCAATACACATAGTATTCATACTTTCATGATACCGAGGGGGTATTAGTGATAACTGTACTATCAGGTGTTGTCTGTTATACAAACGCCCAATGATGATAAAATTCTACAATGTAGAAAAATCAGTGATAGTCCTAAGAATCTACATGTAGATGCATTTAGAGATTGCATGGCTCATTTTAAAAAAGAAAAACAACATAAAAATGAATTGAGCTTAAAAATGATTTCTCAATTCATCCAAAATCCAAGTTAATTACATACATCAATATTATTGATATTAACATCACTGCATATCCATGACATAAATTTTACATTCATAAATGAGAAAGAGAAAAGATTAAAAAAGAAAGCATTCAATGCATTGCATTTTAAATTTTACATCCTAAGTGCATCCATACATTTATTTGCATCAAGAAAATCTCAAAAACATTCATTTGCATATTCACTTAGTATCATTTTAAACACATTTATATCAGTAAATGAATCACAAGCATAATTGATGTCATCACATATCTACTCTAAACTCATCATGAGACCAAGATAAACATAATCACATGTGCATCAAATCTAAACATACATCCAAACATGAAGAACTCATGAACATATCACACCTCAAGATCAACTATCTCAGATATATCAGATATGGAACATATCAAAAATATGGAACTGTCTACAATAAGAGTATCAGAGTATTAGGTGAATCAACTATACATGTATAAATGTCATCGTATAAAAGAATGATCTCAGAAGGATCCAGATATACAATATGATCTCCAAAATATAACAAAATGTAGTATCATGAACAACTACCACCCTCTCCCTAATTTGGAGGAGGAGGAGGAGGTGGTACAAATGGAGCTGGTGGAGGCATGGCCCCCTCAGACTACTAAGCCATGTGTGAAAAATATAGTGCTCTCTAACCCTCTAGAACTACAACATGATATAAACCAAAATAGTAAGATTCTCTCTGTCCCTAGTGAGTAGCTATCCGAGCTTGAGTGTCTCTCTCTGCCCTGAGGATATCACCCTGCTTGTCCCTCTCTACTATAAGACACTCAATTTGTGTATCTCTATCTGCAAGCAAGGCATATAAAGTTGTGATCCTCATTGTGAGCTTCTCATGCTCATGCTCACACTGAGAAAATGCATCTCCATCTCTGCCTGAAGAGTCTCAACATGTATCCCGTCCTAATGACCTATCTTATGTCCTATCCGGTTGAGCATCCTTCTGAAGCTGTCTCTATCTTTTCTGATCTCTGGTCAATAGTAGACCTAGATCCCTCTGAGGAGCAATGAATCTAAAGTGAGTCTTCCTCCCACTGCTACTAGTTCCCTCTCCACCACCCACCTCACCTCCACCCCTATCATTAGCATAATCATGATCGTCTAGACCCTGTCCCCTGTCAGGAGGAGGGTGCCTTCCATATCTACCATGTCTCCCACCGTCCCTTCCTCCATCTCTCCCCATAGCTCCTCTATCTCTCTAAGATCCTCCTCGACCTCTAATAGGATGCTCATCAGTAGGATCATAATCTAATGGATCCTCAATCCATGGACTGGCCTCATCAGGCATTGTGAACCGAGGAAATAGATACTGCAACATCTGATCATGTAAACCATCTGAACAACCTGAATCTACTACCTCAGGTTGAAGATCCCAATACAATGCAACCATATCTCAAATATCTCTCTGAGAAATCTTGTAACCCAACTAAGGACCCCATAGTGGTGTCTCATCTTCGATCCGTGTATATACAGATGTGTCCTAGAACCTTCCCTGCATCTGACCATAATTCCTAAGTACCCATGTGACTACAAATCTCTCAATAATATATCTGATCCTGCCAGTCAGGTACCTTCTCTGGAAGAAAAATGGCATTTGTCATCTGTTAGAAACCCACTCCTCACAATCAAGGTATAGTTTCCATACTACAACCATCATGTCATCAAATAAGCGGTGCCAAAAATCTACCTTGCCCAGATAGGGCTACTGAATCCAACCAGAATACATGAATATATAAGGCTGCTGCTCCAACCACTACCTATCAACTATCGGTCGTGTTACTGGGATGTACTCCCAGGCCCAGATCTGAAGTACCAAGATGCAGACTATCATACTCTGAGAATAATGGTACATGATCTCGTGTAAATCTCTATACATGTGTGTGAGTATACAACTGCCCCATGCAAATCTACATCTAAAAACAATCATCTTCTCAAGCATGTCAACCAAAGCAACCATGAATCCATGTTGTCCTTGGTTAGGCATAAGAACACCTATGATCAAATAGGCCAAGCATACAGGAAGATGCTCATAGTGAAAACACATATAATCCCATGTTAGGTATCGGTGAGTAATGTTGTCATGTCCAAAGAATCATCATGCTGTAGAAATCGATGAAGCAGAGGTCGAGTGGAACTAAACCTCTCGACCCATAACAAGAACTCTCAGAATCTGCCACACATCCTTAGGTGTAATAGTCATCTCACAAGTAGGTAGATGGAAGGTGTTGTTTTCTAAGTTCCATCTCTCAGCCAGAGTAGTCAACAACCCTCGATTTACCCTAATATTAGGTAAATTCCTCAAAGACAGTAGACCAACCCGAGCCACTAACTCTGCCTTGTCATCCATCAACAACCTCGATAGTTCAAGGATGCGACCAGGATATGGTCCTCGAAATGAAATAACCTCAAAAGGAAATTTAGCATGACAAGGAAATTTAGCATCATTATTTTTTCTAAGGAAATTTAGCAGAAACAGACTCTGCTAAGTGTTTTTGATGGTCAGCAGAAGACAAATAGTCAAAATGGGAAATTAACTAAGTTGAAAACTAGAAACAATCTAGTTTTCACAAGATGTGATCCCTTTCATAAGATGTGATCCCCAATTCCTAGGATGTGATGGGGCATCTGGGAAGCGATCCTATTTTCACTGGATGCAACACGGGATGCCGTGTGTGACCCTGTTTCAACAAGGTGCGAAAAAACATGACAAATCTCAAATCCACTATCGCATGCGACCCAAAATCTAAAATGAGGTATGATACTAAATTCATAGGATGCGACGTGGAATTTTTGGTCACAATAGGAAATGACACGCATTTTAAAGGATGCAATGCTAAACAACAGAAATGACACAAAATAGAAATGCATATATCTTGAGAAAAAATGCATAAAATTGAAAATTGCAAACTTGACAAGCTAGGTTTTAAGGTACTTATTGGAGATGGGTAGTCTGGTGGATGTTGATGTTGCCAATAGAGCTTAAAATGATGCTTCTCCATGGGGACCACCATCTTCTCTACAGAGCTCTCTGAATTACCAAGGTGAATAGTGAAAATGAATGGGTAAAAAGTGACTTTGGACCTATATATTTGACTTTTTGAGCTATTTAGGAGCTCCGGAACTCCTCCCAGACCATTCAAACTCATTTTGTTCTCTTTCTAATCAATTGGGAATAAAATCAAATGCATAGATGATGTTCTATACAACACAGTAGAATTTTTATGACAGTTACTAAAAATGCAAAATTGCTCCATATGTTCCAAAAATAATCTGCAAGCTTCACGCAATCAATTTTCTAGGTTTTATATCATCCAATTGCACATTATTCATCAAAAATATTGTGTATCAGACTCATAACTCACTTTTTAACATGATTAACTTTGTAAAATTGTGTTTTCTCTTAACACACCTTCGCTTCTCCACTTCTTCTAAGTTGATTCTCTCTCGATTCAATCAATCAGTTCAAGTGATATATCATTCTACAAAGGGATTTATTCTTTTTCCTTTGATTTCATTCCTGAGGGGGCATGATCACACTAAAATCAATCAAATTCTTGCTCAAAAAAACATTAAAAAGACTTTGTTATCAAAAACTAAAGGCATGGTAGTTTCTTGACTAAGTCAGGACTGTTGGATTGAAGGCTTCGGTTCTCACAAGCTGGATATCTTATGTCTACTTTTCTCAAATTCTTATTAAGCTCCTAGAATCTTTGTACTAACCTTCATTTGATCAAGTTCAGAGTCAGTATTATCAATGTTTGGATGAAAACCAAGTTCATAATTGGTATCTTTAAGATCTTTTCTTATTGACCTTTGTCCGGTCAAGTTCAAAGTCAATTCTATCAGTTTAGGTCAATCAAGTGCAAGACCGATCTCATCAGACATTTCATTCAATCAAGTAAAAAACTCTCAAACATTCTAAAGTCAACATCAAAAAATTTATTTGAATCAATGCGCTACTCGCACATCTATTCAAAGAGGAGAAAATGTAACCACCCTAATTTGGTCTGCTCTGACCATAGACCCTATTTTCCCTAAGTGTGATCATATCCCTAATTATGTCAAGACAATACTTCAATTTATTGGCAAACATCACTAAATCAAATTTAATCTCCTAAGTGGTTTTAATCACTAAATCAAATTAATTGCCTTAGTAGTTTAAATCAATTAAATCAAAATAATTGAATTAAATAAAAAAAATTCAATTCAATTAAAACAATCCAAAACATGGCTAAAGTAATTCATAAAAGGGAATTAAATAAATCCCCAAATTACATTTCCATTTACAAAAGGGAAAGTCAATTCCCTAACCAATGGGAGTGAAATCACTTGGATCACCTCACATGGATCACCAAAGACTCTATCTCCACCTCTCTTCCACTTTCAATCTCAACCTCTCATTAACCTAATTCTTCTATAAATAGAATGAATTTTAAGCTCAATGGGCCCCTAATTTTAAAAGTAAACTTATGCTGCTAGTATTCTTAAGAGTCTTTATGCTTTTTAGAGTAAATATTAATTTCATTGTCATAATCTTCAATTTGAGAGCTAAAATGAACTATTTCTTGAGCATTTAGGCTAGTTTCTTTCAAATCTTTCGTTCTAAGTTGAATATGTCACTGATTAATTCATAATCTGAAGGAAATTATAGTATGTTTCGTACTCCTCTTAGATAGAAAGAAATAAGTTGATTTTAGTTTTTAATTTAATGACTTATTCTATGTTTTGCACTAATGTAATGACTTATTGAAGTGTTGTCTTGCATCTTACATGAGCCAGAAAATATACACACACCTAGCAAACACAAACTCAACATGCTAGAAAACATGTCCCCTGTGCAGAATGACTATTCCTAAGACACAAATGTAGACAAATACCAAGCAAGGATAGGCCATATGTAAGGAATCAGAGTCACCAAAGAGCATAGGTGTGATTATGAAGGTTTAGTATCATCAATGCATTGATAGATAGAGTACAAAGCTCGAGTGACACCTACTTGCCAGTTTTAGAAAATTTGTAAAAGATTACTAATTCTCAAGCATAATCACATTTGTGTGCCCCCGATGTCTAGAAGGGTGCATGGCATTACGGATGGATTGATAGCTCAGAAGTGGATCGACGAAGGTGAATGAAGCAGGAGAATGCAACCCTCAAGGACAGTCTCCTCAAGATTATCCAAGCTAGGAAAAAGAATATAGCAATGTAGGCTCATGAAGTAGCGCTAAATATCAAATAGGATAATGACCTGATGTCATGAAAAGTATGTAGGATAGCATGCAGTCCAATAGAGTGGACATGTCAAGAGAAATATTTGAACTTGTTTTGCATTTATTTTGTTCTTCCTTTTGATCAAGACCAAGGGGTCAACGGATAGGATTAGTGCTAGGAAAGTGAGTATTTGGCTTTAGATAAGCAAGATCATAATAGTGTGCCATGGATAAGAGAAAGTATCTAATATAATGGATAGGATAATGAATTTCAATATGTAAAGTATTCATTGATAGGGTCAACCTTGTCAAGATCACCAGAAGGAATATGGATGAAAGATATGATGGATGGAAGGAACTTGCCCCCAAGTGAAGAGGGCAAGTAGGAGGAATTATGCATGATGCATGTTTCCTAGGTTTTCATCATGGTACTTATCAAAGGTGCCACAAGAAGTGGTTTTCACCATAGGATGAATTTTCTTCTCTTTACTTTTTCTACCAAGGTGCATGTTTACCAGGTTTTCACCGAGGCACTTTTTTATCTTTTTTTGATCTCTTTCTTTTTTTATTTTCTTTTTCCAATTTTAAGGAGGAACTTATGCATCATTCTCTTTGGATATTTATCCTTTGAAAGATATGATATGATAGGCAAAGAACACTGAAAGTATGCTCAAAGATGTTGATAGGGTGATGAAAAAGGTATTAAATGGAGGATAAGGAAGATGGAAGCCAAGATTTTATGTGATGGATTGGATGATAGGAATAGAAGGAATGTAAGGACCCAATATGGAAGGATAGTATGTAGGGGTAGGATATTGGGTGCGGTAGTGATATTTTTGGGTAGGCAAGATCAACATCGACACATATCTTGAAGGACGGTGGAATGATAGAGGAAAAGTGTTTGAAATAGATTTAGGTTTTGATATGGATCTTGGTACACAAGGACCCAAGATGGATGAAGACGTATTCAAAACAATAGATTTTGGGACATGAGGACCCAAAATAGGTTTAGGAGATGAAAAATGTTTGAAAGGAGATGGAGTGGAAACCTTTGGAAGTTTGGATGCCAATTCTGATTTTTATTTTGTGTTGAAGTCTTTTAAGAGTGACTTGGGAATCCAAACAGCTTGTGATTTTATTTTTGTGTCCAAGTCCTTCAGAATAGACTTGGGAATCCACATAGCTTGTACTTTTCTTTTGGATGTTTTAACATTCACTTCTTTAATGAGGGATTTTGGTATCCACATTTTCTTTGGTGTTCTTCTTTTCTTAGTGGACCTTTGTGGTCATTGGAATGTTTCTTTTTTCTTTGTATTCACTTGTCGATTAGATTGGACATAGTGGTCTTTATATGTAAGCAGATTCTTGAATTTCTAATTTCTTTGTTTGACATCCAAATTGCTTCCAAAAGAATTGGGTTTTGTGGATGAATAAGGTTGATATGGATGGTTCATATGGAGCGATTGACATGGAGGTTTTGAAGATGCATGTCTTTGTCGATCTTGATAGGAGATAGGGTAAGTGGATGGAGGGATATATGGACCCAATATAGATAGAAGGTTTGAAGATTTCATCTTTTGGACATAAGGACCAAGAATAGATTTGGAGGATGGAGAAGGTTGATTCTTGTTTGCAAATGGAGGGATATAAGGTGTGAAATGAGTATCATCATATTTAGAGTGAGCTTCTCGACCAAGTATATTTTGTTTAGAATTCATCTTCATATTCATAGGCTCATGAGTAACTTTGATAGGAGCAACTTTGGCAGGAACCATTGATGCTTGAGATGACTCATTATCATGTAATGCATTTGGAGGAATAATGGTTTCTTGAGATGGATATGGAAGAGTATGTGAAGGATATGATGAGATATGTTGATCTTGACAAGGATCTTTGTATAGTGCAAGAAGAGTACTTTGCTCTTGATTTTCAATAGAATTTTTAGAAGTATAGGGAATATCTGGATCGTTCTTAGGAGATGGAGGGCTATGCAGCTATTGAGATGGAGGAATATCTTCTTGAAAAGATACAAGGGTTTCATCTTCAAATTGTAGAAATTCTTAATCAAATTTTGGAGGGGATAGGATAATGTCTTGATCTTGATCATTAGTAAGACTCGCTTCTTCATATTTTATTTTATCCTCTTGACCTGGATCCAATCCAAAGGAAAAGATAGGAGTTTCAATCTGTATAAGGGGTTCTTGAAGGATTGTTGGGGAATCATTTAGAATAGGCATTGAAGCATATGGAAGCTTAGGGTCTTTGATCTTAGCAGCATGGAATATACTCGCAACAAGATTTAGATTAGCTTGGATTTCTTTTAAAGGTTTCCCTTGAGGGTAGACGTAGTTAGCATGAAAAGCATTAGGATCTTTGTGTGATGAATGACATTTGGATATCCTTGAAGCTTTGTTAGACAAAGGAATAATGGAAGAAGTAGAAGTAATATGTAGCTCATTTCTAGACATAGGTTTATGATTTTTATCATGCTTAGGATTGGTATCTTAATTTGATAATTCATGAGTATCTTTAACTTTGATTATGGAATCATCAATTAGATCTTGGATTTTATGTTTTAACTCCATGTAATGTGAAGTTTTATGCTCATTATTTTGATGATAGGCATAGTAGGTACTCACAAATGATATCCCACATGAGGTGGTTTGAGGCAATGTGATGAGATTGTTTTCAAGAAGCTCTGGTAGCATTGTTGTATAAGATCATCTCAAAGGAGTGAATGCTCTATCCCTTGGGAATTTAGATCCACTTGAACTCTCCAAAGAGATGTTGGTTTCAATATTATGAGGACGTTGATCAAAGATAGGACTGACATGATCCTATGAAATAATATCTTGATCAAAGATAGGATTACCATGAGTAGGTTTCTCCTTTTTTGAATAATGTGAAGACATGTGTGTCTTTTAATCATAGAGAAGAGGAAAGATAGATCTTAGTGGAGACCCATTTGATGAGGTATCTTTCTCTTCTTTTAAGTCTTGAATTTCAGATTTCAAAGCTTGCATCTTTTTATAAAGGGCTTTAATGAGAATCTCTTCTTCCTTGGTGTTAAGACCATAGGGTTTATCCCATTTGTTTTCAGCCATCGTAAGATTGTCTTGATCAAAGCCTCAGAATGGTGCCAAAAGGATTTTTGAATTGTCCCCAAATGTGTGAGTTTGGGTTTTATGTTTCAAAGTGATTGATTCGAGTGTCAGAGGGTTAGAATGCCCTGATAGTGAGCTAGGAACCAATGAGAGTTGATTGTTTGAAGTAAGTGACTCCAGCGTTAGAGGGTTAAAATGCCTTGATAGTGAGCTGGGAATCAAGATGTTTAGTTGAGTGTAAATACCACATGATTTGGGACCAATTTTGAAGATCCAAAAGGACATGAAAGGTAGACTTATAAGCAAGTTGTGAAATAATGATAGATCAACCAGTAAAAGAAATAGGACTAGACTGAAGAGCTAAAAGGGTATCCAAAAGTATTGAATTCTTCTAAGAAATAAGTATGCAAGTGCCCACTGCCCTAAATTTGACACACTGAATGCAATGTTTTGTTTAACTAGATGCAAGATTTGATTTATGGGATGCAAGATTTGATATACGGGATGTGAGCTTTCTCCCTAGATGCGAGCTTTCTCTCTGGATAGTAGCTCTTACCATAAACATCCAAGTTAGGTGAAATTTATAGGATCATTTGGAATAATCACCATACATAGAAAACCAAGAAAATATTATGCCCCTATCCTTGTGACTCTTTGTCTTTGAATAGACATCATGGAGTAATTCAGAAGACATAACAATCACCAATTGAGAATCAATAAAAGAAAATTTATAACTATTTAGAAGCCCCTAGTATAAAACATCATGGGAACATAAAAGAATCATAATCAAACCAAGATCAAGCTATGTGTTTAAGTAGTATTGAAAAATACTATTGATTCATATGTCAAGCGCAATAGAGATTCATCAATCAGAATTTGGAATTTAAAGCAATATTTTTCATGTCTGAGTATATGCAAGATTAACTTTGTCAGCAATTGCAATCCAATGTAGTGTTTAGAAACACTGGTTAATTAAAGTGTTGAGAAACACTAGTTTGTTTTTTATTAAAGTGTTTAAAAACACTAGTTCCTTTAAGTTTTGGATTAAAGTGTTGAAAAAAACTAGTGTAATGTTTGTTATAGGTAGGTGGTGTTGAAGAAACACCTTTGTTTGTGATTGTGGCATTTAAGTGAAAGTATTGAGAAATACTATTGTGAGAGGCAAACCATCCTAGACAAGACGCATAGGAAAACCTAGCAAACCCGATTTGACCATGCTAGCAAAGATGCCCCCAGTGCAGAATGACCTAAGATGAAAATGCAGACAAATCCCAAGCAAGGATAGGACATTTGTAAGGAATCAGAGTCACCAAAGAGCACAAATGTGATTATGAAGGTTTAGTATCATTGATGCATTAATAGATAGAGCACAAAGTTCAAGTGATGCATGTTTGCTAGGTTTTCACCACTTAGTAAAGATTTTTATTTTTGCTACCAAGATGCTTGTTTGTCATGTTTTCATCAAGGCACTTTTCTCTTTTCAAGTTTTTTTTTCTATTTATTCTTTTTTAAATTTTTTTGTAGTATAAAGGCGTCTGTTTGCCAAGTTTTCACCAAGGATACCTTTTTCAGGACTTTTTCCACTATTTTTGGATTCTTTTAGGATCAATTTTCTGAGATTTATACTACATAGGCTCTGCTAGCTAGACATCAAGCATAGAACCGCTTCAAATGTAGAGTATTGATGGGATCAAGAAGAACATCTCCCTGAGGTGTAGCTAACTAATAAGCTATAGTCCCAAAAGTTGTAGTGTTGACATAAGGTCCCAGCCAGTTGGGTTCAAACTTCCCTTTCTATTCTCTATTAGGCTGATTCTTAGGATTCTCTTTCAGAACAAGATCCCCCACTTGAAAGTGTCATGGTTTGACCTTTTTATTGTACCCTTTTGATATGCATTTTTGGCACACTTTCAAATGATCAAATGCTTGTTGTTTGCGATCATCAAGTAATTCTATAGAATTCATCCTATCAATGCGGATTTGTTCATCAATAACAAGACCTTATAAATATACCCACAAAGATGGAATTTTAACCTCAATAGGTAGTACTATCTCAACACCATAGACTAGGGAAAATGGTGTGGCTCCAGATGGTGTTCTAATACTTGTTCTGTAGGACCAAAGTGTCAGATTTAATTGCAAATGCCAGTCTCTGCCAAAATTACTCATAGTTCTGTGTAGGATTTTGAGAATGTTCTTTTTAGATGCCTCAGCTTGTCCATTACCTTGAGGATAATAGATAGAGAAACAATGTTGAGTAATGTGAAACTATGTGCAAAGTTATTTGATGTTTTAGTTTTTAAATTGGTCCCCATTGTCTATTACAATTAAAGAGGGTACCTATATCTACAAATAATGTAGTTCAAGATAAACATAGCCACCTATTTGCTAGTGGCTTTGATCAACACCATGACTTTGACCCACTTAGTGAAATACTCAGTGGTCGTAATGATGTACTTGTGTCCTCTTGATGAATTAGGATAAATTTGTCCAACCAAATCAAAGGCTCATTGTTGAAATGACCAATGTGTTATGAATGGTATGAGTTCTCTAGTACAAGCATGGATGATATTTCCATGTTTTTGGCATTTATGACATGTCTTTGAAAACAAAATAGCATCTTTTACCATCATGGGCTAGTAATAGCCTACTCTTAGCAGTTTCTTAGCTAGTGAAAATCCATTCGAGTGTGATCCATATACACATTTGTGAACCTCTTTTAATGTGCGTTCTGACACTTCTTATTCTAAACACCTAAGAAGTGTACCTTTAAGACCTCATATATATAAATTATTAGTAATAAGGACATAACGTGGTGCTGTCCTAATTAAGGTTCATTTTTCATTCCTTCATAAACCATCGGGTAGAGTTTGGTCAGTTAGATAGGTAATAATCTTGGCGTACTGAGATTGATCTTGGGCATTCAATTCGTAACTTATTTGTTACTCAGGGGTAGCAAAAGATGGGTAGGATAGTTCTTCCACCAAGAAGTCATAGTGGAATTGATGTTCTTCTAGTTGTAACATAGATGCCAGTGTAGCCATAGCATCTACAGCTTTATTTTATGTTCTTGGTATTTTCTAGAATGTGACGAAGACAAAGTACTTTTTCAAGTCTTCAACCAGTTGTTTATAAGGCATCATATTTTCATCTTTAGTCTGATAGTCTCCATTTACTTGATTAATAATAAGCTGAGAGTCACTATACACATGTAACTCTATGATCTTCCATTCCATAGCCAATTTAAGACCATTCACTAAGGCTTCATATTCATAAATATTGTTGGTGCATGGAAACATCAATTTGTATGCTTTGAGAATCTTGTAGCCTTGAGGAGTGATGAATAGAACTCCTACCCCAGAGCCTTTTCGTGTGAAAGAACCATCAAAGTACATCTTCCATGGATGCTCAGTTAAATGCATTATAGTTTCATCAGGAAATTCAATTATCAGAGGTGTGTCATCTTGCAAAGGTGAATCAGATAATTGATTAGTGAGGATGTGTCCTTTAATATCTCTTTTATCCACATACTCAATGTCAAATTTTCTTAGAATCAGGACCCACTTTGCTAGTCTTCTTGTTAATTCTTTCTTGCTTAAGAGATATTTCAGAGGATCTATCTTTGCAATGAGTTTTACTGTATGTGAAAACATATAATGTCTCAATTTCTATGATGCAAAGACAACTGCTAAGCAAGCCTTTTCAATTATGTTTTAATTGAGTTCATAAGATACTAGTGTTCTGATGATATCGTAAATTGCTCTTTCCTTTTTAGTTTCATCTTCTTGAGCCAACAATACTCCCAGTGATGTAGCCATAGCTAAAATGTATAGGAGTAATGGCTTTCCATGTATAGGTGCCATAAGAATGGGAGGAGTAACCAAGTACTCTTTTAGTTCTTTGAAGTTATTTTCACAATGTTCATCCCATTTGAAGGTAGCACCCTTATGTAGAAATTTAGTAAAAGGTTGTTCTATGTCTGCAAGTTCTTACATGAACCTCCTAATTGACTGGAGTCTTCCTTGCAATGTCATCATTTGACTAATGTTGCGTGGAGGTGACATTTCTAGTATAGCTTTGAATTTTTTAGGGTCAACCTCAGTTCCTTTTTCTGATACTATAAACCCTAATAGATTTTATGATTGAACTCCAAAGGCACATTTCTTCAGAGTAATCTTGAGTTGGAATTATTCCATGTGATCCAATATTTTTCGCAAGTCTTCAATATGAGTAGTCCTTGTTTTTTATTTTTCCAAGGTATTGTCCATGTAATCCTCTATGTTTTTATGTATCATGTCATGGAATATGGTATTCATGGCTATTTGATATGTATCACCTGCATTCTTTAATCTAAATGACATAACATTCCAGCAGAAAGTTCCCCATGTGCATGTGAATGTGGTCTTCCCTTGGTCTTCAAGAGCAATTTTGATCTAGTTATAGCCTGAGAAACCATCCATTAATGAGTAAATTTGATAGCCTACTATAAGATCTATGATCATATCAATGTTTGGTAGTGGAAAATCATCTTTATGACATGCTTTGTTTAAGTCCCTAAAGTATGTATAGATCCTTATAGATTTATCTATTTTGGATACTGGAACCACATTAGAAATCCATCCTACGTAAGCGATGACTCTTATGAATCCATCTTTTAGTAGTTTTTCTAGCTCTACTTTTACCAATAATGCAACATGAGGATGCATCTTTCTTAGTTTTTTTTAACAAGTTTCATCCCAGGAGCTATAGATAAATGATGCATTATTAATTTGGGATCCAATCTAGGCATATCTGTGTAAGACCATGCAAACTTGATCTTTTTATCTTTCAGGAACTCAGTGAATTATATCTTCTCCTCTTCTGATAAGGATTCTGCTAAGTGAACGAATTGAGGAACTTCAACTGTTCCCAAATTAACCAGTTGTGTTGGTTCTATCAGAACTGAAGATCTTTCTTAAAATTGCTCAGGGAGGATATCAATAATCTCATCTTTTGGCACCTCTGAGAGGTTTTCACCATCAAATACATCTTTTATTTTTACTTTTTTAGAATCTAACACTGCCACAATGTGGTTTTCACCATAATATCTTTTCTTCTTTTATTTTTCAATTTGTGACTAAGAAACTTTATATCCTCCTCTGTCATGTTCATGCTCCTTGCATTGGTCACTAGTACATTTGACCTCATTTTTCTACCAAAATTATTGACCATTAATTAAAAAGGTTTAGGTTGGTCGGATTATAGAAGGAAAAAATTGTTTTTTTTTAATCCATGGCCATGTTGGTTGATATTTCGACCAATACCATGTCGGTCAAAATATCGACAAACACGGGCATATAACTTAAAAAAAAGGATTTCAATTCTCATTTCATTTTTTAGGGCAAATTATATGAAGTGTTCCAGTGCATGAAGGAGGACTGCAGCGCGTGAAGGATTTCCATCTTCTAAGCTACACACCAAGGGATATAGGAACGGAGCTTATTCTAGATCATGAAGAGCCAGACCCTACGCTAGCAGCATATCCAGCACCTGAGGTTAATAGCATATTCCATCTTTTTATGTTATCAGCACGTTAATGAACAGAGGGATTTAATAACCCTATTAATCTATTTGGCATATGTGGCTATAAGATTCATTATGTATCTACAGCATCGGGTATGTGGTTGAACAGTCTGTATGTTGTGTGTTACAAAACTAGTAGAAGCATTAACATCTCATTTTAAATCCCTTTGATGCATTCACAATTAGCTGCCATTTAATTAACTGGTCTTCATCTTACACAGTCGGTGTGGAATAAACAAATACCTTTGAGTGTTGCCGTCATATGATTAAATCCATTTGATTTTGTTTATCTAGTTTTTTTTTAAATTTACTTGGACTCTGTCAGACCGGGATTCAAAACCCATTATCCTCGGCTCTGATATGAAGTCCGGCCCTAACTTGTAATTTCACCATGAGATTTCCAATGTCATGGGTTGAAAGACAAGTTAGGGTAATGTTTGTGCATATACCAAACAC
>MU227546.1:1732599-1745320 GCA_018584345.1 Thuja plicata
ATTGGGAGGTAACTGTGGTTTGTTTGGATGTGCTGTCTAGACATGACTATCTTCATCGAAGAGATGTTTTGCAGTTGTCATGGCACTTAAAGTACCAAGGTGGCAATTCTGAAGGAATGTCGATGCATTGTCACTGACATCACATTTACTCCAACTGAAAATGGAACTCAAAAGTTAGTAAAATACAAAGCATTGCATTCATCGGCCTCATTTGCATCTTTAGGGTTTTGTGTTTTCACTGTGTTGCGACCATGTCACAAGCAAACCATGAAATTAGTTTGTGAAATCTGCCATGTTGCAAGGAAAAACTTAGAGTTTATGAGTGAAACGTTGTCTACACAGTCAATGCAACTATAGTTTCATTCTTCAGTGAAGGCCACGGATTTTAATCCTCATCTTGCTCAAACTCGAGCCCCAACTGTAAGTTTGCATTTGTGTTTTGTTTAAAGCTTATAAACACCGAGGATATTGTGCCATGATATATGGCATTGATCAATGAACTTGTAGTTTAGTTGATGCATCTTTATTTTATTTTTTTGAACTTTAGTTTGTTTAAAAAAGAACTAAAGAGTTCTTGTTTGTTTTGTGATGACACTACAGTGTTCCACTAGTGTGATAACCACTATGGTTTTGGCATGGTCTTGAGCTGTGATTGAGACAAGAACCTGCAGTCTTTAACTCTGAACTGCGGATGTCTCAACCATAGTTCTAGACTTATCCCTAGCTCACTGTGTAACTAGCAACCCCACCACTATTTTTATTCTTCGCGACAAATTCCTTCTCAACTCCCAGCTTGATGTATGACAAAATAAGTTCACCATTGTTTGACTTCTCACTTCACTCTTCGAACACGCGGACAACGGACCAATTTATGATATGTTTGATCTTGACCACCATGTGGGTTTTCTGAAAAACACAACATTTCACAACACTTTAAAAGATGTGGCTTTACTCATGTAGATATGGAGATATACTCCACACCACACATTTAGATAAGTTATTTCCATCCATTGCATTCCATTGTTTAACTGCACCAATTATCTTCACTGCTTGTAATATTTAAAGAAGTTTTGGTGCTAGTACTCTTTGCTTGATGTCGACTATGGGTGCACCATGAAATTTACACTGTTTAATGTTTTAAAATAAAACACCATTACTGTTGTATGATAGTTGCCACTATGTAGTAAGCATAATCATGTTTCTGTGAGATGATACCTCGCTGTTATGAGAAGAAACACAAAAAAGTTACAATGTATGTTTAAAAACACATCAGTGGATATTCTAGAGCATATATGCATAACAGTTTGAATATACTTTTGTTGAACATGTTGTTCACATTCTGCAACATTGTAACTAGAAAACCCATAATCTGTAAACAGTGATTATCATCGATACTTGCCCAGTATCATTAACATGAATGCATATCTTTTTGTTCAAAACCTCAGTCTGAGATGTACACTCTCCATAAATAAATTCTCCTGTCATTTTTGTGTGAACACATCATACACTACTGTTGTTGGTCACCAATATGTAGCAAAAATTTTTATGCTGAATGATGCTTTATCATTGTGATTTTCCAGTGCTAGACAAGAACACCAACAATTTTTTTCAAAAAACTGACTATAATCATATGTTTAAAAACACATTAATTTATCAGTCATCTCTATTTATTGAGCATCAAATGCATAACATATAATACTGTACTTTATGCAAGAAAAGATAGTTTTCCTTTTAGAACATATATGACAGAAAAACCCATGGGGTTCAAGCACGGGCTCGTGACTCCCATGGATTTTACTTGAAAACTGTAAACTGCCATTTGCATACCTCATCCTGTTAATAAAACATGCTCTATTCTTTTCACCAATAGTGTGCAAAACATCTATATGAGATGTAGACTTTACAACAAAGATTGTCTTAATAGGTGACCTACACACATTATTCAGTTGTAGTATTATATCCTGTTCAAGCATAATCATTTCAAATGCAGCTTCTGAACGTCTTGTAATACTTTATTTCATGTTGATTTGGAATTGCTAATCTTTGTCCATTTTTGCAATCCTCACATTCTCTGCTTCATGGTTAGATTTTTTTAGCATTATTTCATTATGCATAATCTCTGTATATGAAATTTCAACTTAGACTTTCTAAGTGAACTTCAATCAATGTATAACAGTTAGATGAATGTAAAAAAGTACTTACTGTAACAACACTTTTTCAAAGTTTGGAATACTTGCATAACATATGATATACTTTTGTTGAACATTATGCAATTAATCATTTTACTCTATTCATGTCTTTTCCTGTAGCCTCTTTGATTCCTTCATGTGTCTTCAATTATGATCCTCCAGTGTGTGTGAACAGTAACCATTTCAAAAATAATAATCATCCTTCTGCATAAAATAGTGAAGTTCGAGCATGGGCTCGTGACATCCACTGGATTATTTTCTTTTGTTTCCTGCATTCAGTCATGCATGCTTGTTCCTTTGCACATACAGTAACATTCAATTTATTAGGTCATCAAATGACATGCACCAATTAGTGTTTGTGAGTGAATGCAAGAACACATTCATTCATGAATACTGGTCGATTTGTGTTATTTGATGAACTCATAGGTTGACCTAATAATGAAAAAGGTTTCTCAAATGATAATATCAAGTCCCTTTCATTTAGATATCTGATTTGAAGAATAACATGCATCAAAATGGTCATAAATATTAAAAGGTTTTGTGTTTAGAACAAGTCCCTTTAATACTATTCTTCAAATATTCTTAATGAATGTTTTTCTCATTATATTGATTTCAGAAGACTGATATGCAGTTTTGAAGAGAATTGATTGTATGTTGTTTACTGTCCCTTGTATTGCTTAGATCCAATTGGATCTAATACTTCCTCTTTTATGATGCAGGGAAACCCTAAAAGACCTAAATGCAGATGATGGTGGACTTTGAATACCTAGGACCTAAAGCAACCAGCAAAGAAGATGATGCAAGCAACAATTACTACAAGGAAATGCATGGGACCCCTAATCCATACTTTCAATTATGCTTTATCCTACAATGTACTATATAAAAAAATATGAAGCAACATTTGTATAATTCATTCAGCTCGAATGTACAATGTAATTGATCAAAATTGTAATTTGAAAATTCTTGAAACATGATCAACTTTTAGAGTACAAAATGACATCTTTTGTTATGAATGTAATTACAAAAATGATTGTTAATAATACCTGAAGGATACTATTAAAAGGACTTTTCCTAAAAATGCAATCTTTCCTGTTTATGATTTTTTTGATGCATGCTACAAATTAGGATAACAATTACAACCACGCAAGTATAAACTAAATAGACGCGACACTACACTAAGTCGGCCTCACCAATTTAACTCTAACTTTGCAATGTTCTTGAAACACATTTGGCACCTTTGGATTAATATCATCAACTCATAAATAATTATTAATATACACACACATATATACAGAAGATAGGTGCAACTCAAGAAACACATGATATATGTCGGCCCTAAACAGTTACACTTCCAGGACTATAACTACCAATAACAGAATTACATAACTTTACTGAAACATCATATCTAGGTCTACATATATGAACATAACTTAATAAACATGTCAACAACATGTATGTATCCATGCAAGTCTTCATATCATCATTCTGATAAGTATATATAGAATTACTACTATGTATTATATGTTGTCATCAATGACAAACATACAATCAATCAACTACTCAGAATCAAATCTCCAACACAAGAGTTTTGTTCTCTTAGCATAGAGTACATGCATGAACCCACTTACCTCATGCAACTATTTCCTGGAATTCTAGGAGGCAATGCCATGGAGTGGTGCTCAAAGATGAACCCTAAGGTCAAAACATTTGAGGAGCTAATTCAACGCTTTATCCAGCATTACTCCTACAATATCCAACATGATGTGACTATGATGGATCTATGTAATACCAAGCAAAAAATTGGTGAATCATTTACACACTTCCTTCAAAGATGGAGGAAGATCTTTGCACGATATTCAAGAGCCATTCTTGAATCTGAGAAGATGCAAATCTTTATCAATAACCTTGTACCAGAATTGAACTATGGATTGAAAATGCAAGACTCCCCTAGCTTCGACAGAATGATCAAAAATTCCATCTGTATCGAAGAAGTTATGGTCAAAATGGAGGAGATCACTCTCCAAGGTGAAAACAAATCCAACAACTCCAACTCCAAGCCTAAATGGTGGAAGCAAAACAAAAATGTTATCAACGATGGCGTAGTAGACACATCCAATGTTGGCCCTAAACCCAAGGTATTCAATCTCACTAACATTATGCAAGAAAGCAAGGATGCCATGGTAACAACTCCCATACCCAAAGTAAACAATGATAATAGCAAGGGTCAGACATGGACTTCAAAACCTCAAAGAACATTCAATCATTTGGGAGAACCCCTTGAGATTGTTCTAAAAACACTATTGGATAACAAAGTTCTCACAATCCCATATTCCAAACCGTGGGAACCAATAGTCAAACCCAGGTGGTGGGATGATAATTCCTACTGTGTCTTTCACAAGAACAAAGGACACAAGACTAATAATTGTCTTAAGCTTAAACATGTCATTCAAGACCTCATTGAAGGCGGTAAGATCAAAGTGGACAGACACACTACCAATGATGATCATACAACATTTAATAAACCATTTCCTAATTATGACAAAGGGAAAATATCTAAAGGAAAACGTAATGAAGTAAACTACACCTATTCCAACAATGACAATGTGATTAATATGATAGGCATTAAAATAGAATCAATTAATGTGGTCACAATCAAAGGAGTTTCATTCCACTCGAATGCAGTGACATAGAGCCAAGAACAGGTCACGATCAAAGGACCCAATTCTTCCCCAAAACTAGCATCAACGTCCAAGGTTCCTATCATTACTATTCCTAAACCAGTAGTGAAACATGTGGTTACTATTCCTGGAGAAAAGTATGACTTGGTAGACCAATTTCAACCAACCTCTACCAAAATTTCCATTTTTGAGTTGCTCAAGATATCCACAGTGCATAGAAAAATCCTAGAACAAGCTCTACATGCTACTAACATACCAAAGGACATTGATATAGACAAATTCCAAGTGATGGTCAATCACATCTCAGTGCCAAATTACCTCTCCTTTTCTGAAGAGGATGATAAATCATTAACACATCCACATAATCAGCCCCTCCATATTGAAGTTCTTATTTATAAATCTCATGTCAAATGCGTATTGATAGATGGAGGCGCACGATTGAATATCTATACACTTAATCTCATCAGAAAGATGGGTCTTTAAGAACAAACCATTGAATCTAGAAGTAAAATAACTATCAAATCTTATGATAAGGAAAAAATATCCTCTAAAGGACTTATTATTCTACCTATCAGAGTTGAACCAATTGAGAGGAATGTTGTATGTCAAGTTCTGGATCTACCTCTAGCCTACAATATACTATTGGGGAGACCATGGATTTATGAAATGTAAGTTGTACCATCTACTTACCATCAGTGCATAAAGTTCCCACATAATGGGGTGGAAGTGACAATTCATGCAGATGCTAATTATACTTGTAATAATATCAAAGTAGGTAGTATGATTCCACATAACAAGGAATCTATGGATGAGATCACTCCTGAGACCACTAAGGACATGGTTATGAAATTTTTTGGAAAAACTTTAAAACTTGAAGAAACAAGTATGGGAGAGTACAAGCTGGACCTGACTCCCTCCCTGACAAAACATCTGGTGTCACCAAGATCCTATGGAAAACCTTCCTCGACATTCACACCTACAACATCCAAGGAGCCAGAAGTACACAAAGCAACTGGCATGATAAAGGCATCCCCATCTTCTTTAGATAACACAAAAGAACATGCAGTCTTAGACTGGCTTTACAAAGGAGAACCGGTGGAAGCTAAGGTCAAACATGTAGAGATATTCCCAGAATAGTATGGAAAGGGATATGATTTCCTCAAACACATGGGATACAAAGGAAAGGGACCTCTAAATGACACAGGAAGAGGTATTATTGATCCTATACCCATGGAATTCTAGAATACCATAGATAAAACAGGACTGGGTTTTAATACTAAAACTAACAAACCTACTTCAAAAGACAGTCCAGCCTCAGACAAAGGAAGTTACGACACAGATGAACTAGAGTAGTGGTCATATGAAAGGTTATTACAAGTTGGCACATAGGATCCCAACTATCAAGGAGAGCACTATGTACCTAGCTTTGAGGTACCACAAGATCTTCACACTCTTTTGTTAGCACAACCTCCCATTCAAGATTTAGGAGACTCAACCATAGATGATTCAGAAATGTCCTTGATAGCAATAGCTACAAAAAGCACACCCTGACGACAGAATTTACATCCTGACTAGGGGCAATTGGTCACAGTTTCACATGTCCTTGATCTACCACACTTTGATCCACAGGTAGCTAATCGGGTACATCAAATAACTATTGCTGAATACTTAAACAGATCTGATGATGAGGTCACTGACTCTCATTATTATGAATGGAATGAGCTATCTGTCCCCACTAAAGATGTTGGAATAGATACAATTCACATTTTTGTGTCTCCCTCAGCTCATCGTGAACGGTCTAACACTACTCCCAACAATGCTAATATTCCTGAAGCAAAGGAAGAGTTCCTTCCCCCAATCATTGATGAAGAGACTGGTGTTCCCATAAGTCTAGAATAATTTTAGAGGCTACAAGAAAGAAGCCTTCTTTTATGGAGAGATGAAGATGACAGTTCCACTGATGATTCACTAGAGTTTGGTCCGCATATAACTAACAATGACCCTTTTTATGATGATCTCACTCTTATTGATCTAAACATTGAAGAAATTAACTTAACAAAACATGTCATGTTGGTTAATGGTCTTGATGCTAGTGTGATGTTGTCCTTCCTAGAGTCTGATTCCTTGTCTTTGATACACACAGACCTAATTGATTGGACTAGTGTAGATCCTACTCCTACTCTTGACTTTCCCAATGACTACACCTTGGATTGCTATCTAAATGCTTGTGAACCTTACCCTTCTTCCACCAATGCAAGGAGCGAGAACATGTCACAAGAGGATATCAGGTTTCTCAGTCAAAAATTGAAAAATAAAAAGAAAAAGGGGACTGATGGTGAAAAACACATTGTGGCAGTGTCAGATCCTAAAATAGTAAAAACAAAAGACATATCTAATAGTGAAAACCTCTCAAAGGCGCCAAAAGATGAGATTCTTGATATCCTCCCCGAACACTTTCAAGAAAGGTCTTCAGTTTTGATAGAACCAACATAGCTAGTAAATTTGGGCACCATTGAAAATCCTCAAATAGTAAACCTTGCACAATCTTTGTCAGAAGAGGAGAAGACACAGTTTATAGAGTTCCCGAGGGAAAAAAAGATCAACTTTGCATGGTCTTATACAAATATGCCTGGACTAGATCCTAATCTAATCATGCACCACTTATCTATAGCTCTTGGGATCAAGCCCACGCAACAAAAACTTAGAAAGATGAATCGTCATGTTGCATTACTGGTCAAAGTAGAACTAGAGAAATTGTTAAAAGCTGGATTTATCAGAGTCATTGCCTACGCAGGATAGATCTCCAATGTGGTCTTCGTGTCTAAATCTAATAAATCTATTAGGATATGTACGGACTTCGGAGACTTAAACAAGGCATGTCCTAAGGATGACTTCCCACTGCCTAATATTGACATGATCATCGACCTCACAACAGGCTACCAAATGTATTCATTAATGGATGGTTTCTCATGCTATAATCGGATAAAAATTTCCCCTGAGGATCAAGAGAAAACTGCATGTACATGTGCATGTGACACATTTTTCTGGAACGTCATGCCATTTGGGTTAAAGAATTCCGATGCTACATATCAAAGAGAAATGACCACTATATTCCATGATATGATGCATAAAAACATAGAGGATTACGTGGATGACACATTGGCTAAATCCAAAGAAAGAGGTACTCATATCGATGACCTAAGAAAGATATTGGATCGAATGGAGCAATTTCAAATCAAGCTCAATCCAAAGAAATGTGCCTTTGGATTCCAATCAGGAAAGCTCTTAGGGTTTATATTTTAAGCAAAGGGAATTGAGGTAGATCCCGCAAAGGTGAAAGATATTCTAGAGATGAATCCTCCATGCAACATCAGTCAAATGAGGACATTTCTAGGGAGACTTCAATCAATTAGGAGATTCATGTCACAACTTTCTAACAAAGCACAACCCTTCACCAAATTACTAGATAAAGGGATCACTTTCAAATGGGATGAACACTGTGAAGCAAACTTCAAAAAACTAAAAGGGTACCTAGCTACTCCTCCTATACTTATAGTGCCTATTCATGGAAATCCATTACTCTTGTATATCTCAGCTATAGCTACATCATTAGGAGTATTTCTCAGACAAGAAGATGAAACAAAGAAAGAAAGAGCTATCTACTACATCAGTAAAATGCTAGTCTCTTATGAGCTCAATTATAGCATTATTGAAAAAGCATGCTTAGCAGTCATCTTCGCATCACAAAAATTAAGACACTACATGCTCTATCCTTGAGCAAGCATCAGAACACCAAGCATCAAAACACCAACTCGAGCCATGCCATTTTCTCTAGTCTATGGCACTAAACCAGTACTACCTATTGAGGTTGAAATCCCATATTTGCACATTTCTTTACAAGGTCTTGTTACTGATGAGAAATACTGCATCGATAGGGTGAATTCTTTAGACCTACTTGATGAGCGTAGAAAATAGGCGTTTGACCATCTGAAGGTGTACCAAGAACGTATGTCCAAAGGCTACAACAAAAAGGTCAAACCATGACAATTTCAAGTGGGGGATCTCATCTTAAAAGACAATCCTAAGAACCAGCCTAACAAAGAGCAGAAAGGAAAGTTTGAACCTAACTGGCTGGGACCTTATGTTATCACTACTTCTTTTGGTACTAGAGCTTATCAACTAGCTACACCTGAGGGAGACGTTCTTCCAGATCCTATCAATACTCTACATTTGAAGCGGTTCTACGCTTAATGTTTGGCTAGCAGAGCCTATATAGTAAATAGTTCTTAGAAAATACCAAAAACATTCAAAAAATTGATCCTAAAGAAATCCAAAAACAATGGAAAAAGTCCTGAAGAAAGGTATCCTTGGTGAAAACCTGGCAAACAGGCGCCTTGATACTCCAAAAACATTCAAAAAAGAAAAAATAGAAAAAAATTTGAAAAAGAAAAAAAGTGCCTTGATGACAACCTTGTAAAATAGGCATCTTGGTAGAAAAAAAAAAGAAAGAAAAGATCTTTCCAAGTGGTGAAAACCTGGCAATCAGGCGTCACTTGTGTTCTGTGCTCCATCTATCAAATCATTACTAATACTAAGCCTTCATGATTACACCTATGCTAAAACCCTGACTTTATTTCCTAAACAGCTATCTTATGCTTGCTTGGGATTTGTCTGTATTTTTTTCTTAGGATCAAGTCATTCTATATTGGGGGTATCTTTTCCAGTTTGATAGGTTGTGTCTACTAGATCATCATAGGATGGTTTTTCTTGTGATACGATGCTTCTCGATACTTTCACTATGACTATCACTTTCACGAAACAAAGATGACACAAACATTGCACTAACATGAATGGTGTTCCTAAGACCACCATTGGATTTCAAACAGTGACCAAATGGTATACAGACATGGAACACCTATTTTCTTTAATTCTAAATTTTTTATTGTTGAATCTCTACTACGCTTGAAAAATGAATCAATAGTATTTCTCCATACTACCTAAACACAGTTTGATCTTGGTTTGATTATGACTCTTTTATGCCCCATGATTTTTTCACTGGGGGCATCTAAGCAGTTATGAATTTTATTGATAGTTGTTATGTCTTTTGAGCTACTCCATGACGTCTGCACAAATACAAAGAGTTGCAAGGATAGGGGGCATAACATTTTCTTGGTTTCTTGCGTATGGTAATTGTTCCAAATGATCCTATAAATTTCATCTAACTTGGATGTTTATGGTAAGAGCTACCACTATGAGTGGATAGCCACATATATCTCGATCTTTGTTATGTGTCAACTATGGTGAGGTTGGAACAATTTCCTTGTCTATTTTCTGACTCAGATTCTCACTAAGGTATACGAAGCATAATGTACCAAAGGATATGAATTTTCAAGGTCATTGTGGGTCCAATATCTTGCCTTACACAGATTCTAATATAATAAAAGGAAAGTGGCTAACTTTTCATCCTAGCTTCTATGCCTTGATGCCTAAGTCTATTTTTGACATTTCAATAAACATAGTATTCATACTTTCTATAACATAAAAAATAGATGTCACCAAAATGTAAAGGAGAAAAATGGGGTTTTTGGTTTAGGAGGTGTAAAAATGAAAACGTTTGATAAAGGGGGAGGTTTGAATTATTAATTGTTATTTGTGTTGATTTCCTTAACCCCACTTTACACTTACTTGAATTTGATTGATTGTATATTGCAATTGTGATTGTGATTAAGGGAAGATAAGATGCTCCTTTCTTTCACCCTCAAATACACAAATAGGAGATCCGATTTTGATCAACCCCAAAGGGTTAATACACAAATGAATCCACTATTTGGAAAGAGACCAAGAAAGGGAATCTTAAATTCTATAAATTAATTGATTAATATTATTAATGACAGTAATTGAAAAGAATAGGAGAAAGTACCAACCTTCCAAAATGGCAGATCAAAGATTGTTGTTTTCTAAGATCTGTAGACTATTTCTGGAGATTCTGACAGTTGATACCAAACCGGAACACAGAGATGGAAAAAAACTAGAAATATTTTTCCATTCCGATGCCATCTTATGAAAAAGGTTGGCCCTGTACCACTTTTTCCAACTCGATCTGCTCAACTCTGAAAGTGTCCCTGTTCGCACAGTCTGAAAGAAATCCGAAAAGGGTATCCAGATCTGGCCTCAGATTTATAGTCCCGAACCTGTACCTACAAGAAAAATGTTTGTTTATTGTGGGGGAGGGGTTTTCCTTAGTCAAACCCCAATTTAGGAATTAACCTTGAAATCAATAAAGTATGGAAAGCTAACAAGTAGTAGAATTGAATCTAATAGTGAAGCTATGATATTGAATAGATATGCAATTGTAATTCAAATGTAGCAAGTATGAAAATATGAAAGCATGGACTTTAGAAACCATAAACCTCCATGATTGTATTCTTGGAATCCACCTTGAAAGAGTTTTGAGGATGCACAAAGGATCTTGAAGGAAGATCACACCACCATGATGGCTAGATGTAGGACTTGAATGATGAATCTTGAATGTTTGCACCTAATCCCTTCAAAGGCTTGAAATCTTGAATCCTTGATCTTCAATGGAGAACTTGAATGCTTGAGAAGAAGACTTGAACACATTGAGAGCTTGAGAACAATGGATTCTTGAGCAAAATCTTGATTAGAGCCTTTTGCACTTGGAAGACTTAGTTCGCTTGATCATGGTTAGTGAAAATGAGAGGAGAAGGCTCCCTTTTATATGAAATTAGGGCACAATCTTCTAAGGAGGCCTACATAGGATAATTAAATCATAATTTAAGCCTTTACCCCTAGGATAGGACCTATATTAAATATAATTTAGGAATCCATGATTCGGAGCCCGAAACAGCCGACCCGAGAGCGGGAAGAAACTTTTTGCAAAGACTTACAACCGGGAAACTGTGGGATTCTGGGTTTGGGACCCTGGGACAGGGTTGAGGTCAGCCCTATCCTAGGACAGGGATGAATTCAACCTTTTCCTAGGGTAGGGCCAAGGTTGACCCTATCCTAGAAGGTCGACCATGTCCCTGTACCCCAGAAACAGAGTCCTGCAACCCAGAATGCAGAAATTAGTCCCAAAAGTGGTATAACGAGGAGTAGATTAGGGGGGATGATGCAGAAATGGGGGGATGATGTAATGGAGGTCAAATACATCCCCTAAGGAGGGCTAAATTCTCTTAACATGTAATTTCTTCCATTTTAAGATGATACATTAAGCCCCCACTTTAGCGGGAGTACGAAAATTGAACATGCTCACGGTAAAGTTAGAAGAAAGAGATCCTGGTGGATTGCAATCGAAATAGAATATCACTAAGCCAGGAACACAAGCCCCCAAACTAAGGATTCTAGCACATCATACATACATAAAGATATGGAAAGTAAAGAACATTCAATCATAGAAAACATAAATGACAACATAAGTAAGACAAAAACAACACTATTGATAAAATAGCTTCACGATCTAATCCTACTAGCATGAAAGAGAAAGAAAGAAAAGAGATAGTGATTTCCTCACCTAGTAAGATTCCCAACTTACTATGAATCACCAAGGAGGGAGAGCCCCCAACAAGTTCACCCATAAACTGTGCTTGTAATTGTAAGTGCGTCTTTTGACAGCTTCTTGAAAATATTCATAGATCAACATTCATGTATCACTATGAAATATAAAATGCGTGTCCATTCAAGATTTATCAACTTATGTGCATTAACTTTTGAGGATTTAGCATATTGTAAAAATAAAAAGGGTGCGTATCTTTTTAGGATTTAGCAACTTGTGTGCGTTACCTTCCAAGGATTTAGCAAACATAAAAGTAAAAATGCGTGTCTCTTCAGGAT
>MU227546.1:1750361-1764581 GCA_018584345.1 Thuja plicata
TTAATTAAATCCCTATTATTGAGTGAATATGTTATTACAACAATTCATTTCATTAATATTCCCTCAAACCTAACCAATCTCAAATATCCAACCCTGAGTTCAAACTCATCCCAACCCCTTCTCACATGCTAATCCTTCTTAATTAGCTAATTAACCCTAATTATCTAATCCCCCTCCACTCATTCTCTCTCCTCCCATCTCTATCTCCTTAATCACATCCCTTAAGCCTTAATCCTAATCCTAAGCTACCCTTAATCTTGTCACATTCTATTAAGGTGTGATTAGGAATTCAACCCTCCCCCTAAAGTCAAAGTTGTCAGGCTTGACTCTAAACCCTCACCCATGCTTCTCAAACCCTCACCCATACCTCATTAATGCTTTCATAAATGAAGCATTAATGGCTCTTACATATTCCTTCCACCACTCCTCATTAATGAGTCTTACACTCTCATTAATGGCAGCCCTTCTAGAGTCTTGTCCCCTTCCTCCATTTCTCCTATAAATAGGATGGATTTTGAGCTCAAATGGCCCTTAATTTTATGAAATATATTGTTGTAATGCTCCTAATTTTGAAGTGTTGAAAGAATCCTTATGCTTCCCATATTTGGAGAATTGAAGAAGCAATCTTATGTTGCTCATGTTTTAAGGATTTTCATAGTGCTTTCTAGCTTATTTCTTAGTCATATTATTACACTCTTCATTTCTAGAGCTAGATTGCATGTTGTTGAATCATTTAGATTACTTTTCATTTGAATCTTTGATTCTTAGGTTGTATTTGTCACTGAAATATGCATAATATGAGTGCTATTATGTCATTTTTCATACTCCTCCTAGATAGGAAGTAACAGATCAATTTTGGTGATTGCTATGTTTCCTAACCCCTTGTTTTCACTAATGCAATGATTTATTGAAGTGTTGTATCTCTTAACAGGTAAAAAATTAACACACACAATGTCTTGTGTTAACCATGAAGTTGAATCTCAAATATGTCCAAATTTTCCCAATAGTGTCAAGTGAAGTCTCAAATTATTCAAGAAAGTGTGTCCAAATTGTAAGGATTGTTTATTGTTTGATGGAAGTAAATGACTCCAGCGTCAAGGGTTAGAATGCCCTGATAATGAGTTGGGAATAAATTTTTTTTTTAGAGTGAATAGATCACACATTTTAAGAAAAATTGTAAGAGTCCAAAATGACATGCAAGGTAGACTTGAAATTTTTTTTGAAACAACAACAGAGAGACCAGAAAAATAACAGGGTCAGCAAGCAAGCTAGAAAAAACCACATGCAAGCTTATGATAAACGAGATGCGAGCTTAGTTATCCTGGATGTGACCTTTATCCCTCAAAGTGATACAAGAATGACCAGATGTGATCTTTTACATTGAATGCGACTTTTCACAACTAGATGCGAGCCAGGATAGACTAAAGGAGACTCTCTGATGTTCTGTCAAGTTTTTATCTGTTTTATCTTGAAGTTTGTGCAAATTTGTCTGACAATAGGTTTTTTTTTAGGCTTTCTAGTGATTGAAAAATACAATATGTAGCTAGAGGATTGAATTTTTTTGCTTGTTTGAATGATTTATCTTTTTAATGAGCTTTCAAACACATCAAGAATTTTTGCATTGTTAGAGGTGAACAAACACATCCTTAATCCCTAGTGTCTAAGCATAGGATGAAAATCTTTGCTCGTAGACTTAGGTACACACTCAAATGTTAATCAGAATATGGCTATGACCAAGCATGCAATGGCTCTCATTATGATACCATATTAGCTGACTCCAAACACAAGTGAGGTTACGAAATGACAAGTATCTTGGGGTAATTACTATTTTCCTTACACAAAGATTATCACCCTTTCGGGGATGAATCAGGTAGTTTTGACTAAAATTGTTGTTTATGATGGAGCAATTTGTTTGAAACCATCTCCCAAAAAGTTTTTCAAGGAAAAATTGAGGCGTATATCCCTATGAGTACTCAAATATGTGTAGTCTCACAAGAAATATTCAAGCGGCTCCACTCTAGACATACCCAAGCATGTTTAAGGAATGATGTCAAAATTCCAAGAACAAAACTAGCTTCATCTTCTGAGGCTTTGGCCTACCAGGAAGGAATTATTTATAGTGAGTTGGAAGGGTTAGCGTAAAACTTGTCCTCACTTGGGTCGTTCCTGGGAGATTTTTTCCTCAACCAGTAGGCCTCTAATATTTAATAAGCATACAAAGGATTGGAAAGCTTAGGATTTCTAGATTTCTGATTCTTCGAAAGAAGAATAGAATACTCTCCTAGTCCATGCAATTTTCTCCCAAAAGCACTTCAATCACTTGTTCATTCCCTCAAATGAATTCACTCACAACTCAATCTCCCATATCAATTTTTTGATTCCCCCACTTGGAAGGAAGAGCAAATCCTCTAGTGAGACTGAAAAGTAAGCTTAAGTTTGATTTAAAATATTCCTAAGTTAATGAAAACACAAGTACTTGAAATAATTTTTTTTTTGTTTCTTGACCACAATATTTAATGCTTTGCTTGTTCAATTACAAATCCCAAATTTAGACTATGAGGTTCTTTTTTCCACAAAATTTAGGTGACTTGTGTTGTTCAATTACTTGTCCAAAGAGAAATTAAATGGTGAATCTTGTTCAATTAGTCCCACAAATTTTAATGATTTTCCTTACTCAATTAATTTTCCAAAATGAATTAAACAATGAGTTTGTTTGCCTCGTTCATTTACTACAAATTCCTCTCAAGTTTTAAATCAACTTTTGATTTTTTTATTTTTCTTGAAGAAAAAGAGCATACTCATCTGATTGATTTAACAAATGATTAGAAAATCTATTTAGTTTGAAAAGCTTTGAAGAAATAAGGACAATTTAATCTATGAAAATTTTGTAAAGCTCAAGTTAACAATTCCTTTTCCACCCTTTTTGAGAAAAAAAGGTTTAAGACAGCAATCTGCAAACAAATATTAGGTTGTTTAACAAATAGAGGAAAACCAGATTAAAATATTAGTGGTTAGAAAAGAAAATTCCAAGTCAAACAATGAAATGTGATCCTATTTTCCCTGAATGTGATTGCCTTTACTCAATGCGCCTACATTTCCCAAATGTGACCCAGGATTTACCAGATGTGATACTTTACCAGAAGTGATTCAATATTCCCCAGATGTGAGCTCTGATATATTGGGTGCAAGATTATTTCTTGAAAACAATCCCATTTCCCAAAAAATGAGCCTTGATCACAAAATGTGACTTTGTACCTGCAAACAAAGAAGAGAAATTAGCTCAAAATGAATGATAAAGTGAGGTAAAATCTGGGATTCTACCCCACAGTGGGTGCCAGAAACGTATGTGTATTGTGTGGTTCCTGTAAGCTGCAACACAACACTTCAATAAGTCATTACATTAGTGCAAACACTAAAATCAAATTATTTCTTTCTATCTAAAAGGAGTATGAAGAATGCTATAATTGCCCTCATATTATGCATTAATCAGTGACATATTCAACTTAGAATGAAATATTTGAAAGAAACTAGCCTAAATGCTCAATAAATAGTTCATTTTAGCTCTCAAATTGAAGTTTATGACAATGCAATTAAGATTTACTCTAAAAAGCATAAAGACTCTTAAGAATACTAGCAGCATAAGTTTACTTATAAAATTAGGGGCCCATTGCGCTTAAAATTCATTCAATTTATAGAAGAATTAGGTTAATGAGAGGTTGAGATTGAAAGTGGAAGAGAGTTGGAGATTGAATCTTTGGTGATCCATGTGAGGTGATCCAAGTGATTTCACTCCCATTGGTTAGGGAATTGACTTTCCCTTTTGTAAATGGAAACGTAATTTAGGGATTTATTTAATTCCCTTTTATTAATTACTTTAGCCATGTTTTGGATTGTTTTAATTGAATTGAATTGTTTTTTTATTTAATTCAGTTGTTTTGATTTAATTGATATAATTGGCTAAGGAAATTAATTTGATTTAGTGATTAAAACCTCTTAGGATATTAAATTTTATTTAGTAAATTATGTCAATAAATTGAAGAATTGTCTTAACATAATTAGGGGTATGATCACACTTAGGGAAAATAGAGTCTATGGTCAGAGCAGACCAAATCAGGGTGGTTACACTAGGTTTTCTTAGGTCCTATCTAGGATGGTTTACCTCTCAAAATAGTATTTCTCAATACTTGCACTTCAACATCACTATCAAAAACAAAGGTGTTTATTCAACACCACCTACCTGTAATAGACATCACACTAGTGTTTCTCAACACTTTAATCCATCACTTAAACGAACTAGTGTTTTTCAACACTTTAATAAAAAACAAACTAGTGTTTCTCAACACTTTAATCAACCAGTGTTTCTAAACACTACATTGGATTGTAATTACTGACAATGGTAATCTTGCATGTAATCAGACATGAAAACATATTGCTTAAATTCCAAAATTCTGATTGATGAATCTCTAATGCGCTTGATAAATGAATCAACATTATTTTTCAGTACTACTTAAACACATAGTCTGATCTTGGTTTGATTATGACTCTTTTATGTTCCCATGATGTTTTCATACTAGGGGCATCTAAGAAATTATAAATTTTCTTTGATTAATTATCAATTGGTGATTTTAATGTCTTCCGAGTTACTCCATGACGTCTAATTAAAGAGAAAGAGTCGCAAGGACATGGGGCATAATGTTTTATTTTTTTTCTACGTATGGTGATTGTTCCAAATGATCCTATAAATCTCACCTAACATGGATGTTTATGGTAAGAGCTGCCAACATGAGTGGATAGCCACATATATCTTGATCCTTGTTATGTGTAAACTACGGTGAGGTTGAAACAATTTTCTTGTCTGTTTTCTAAATCAAATTCTCACTAAGGTGTACGCTACATGATGTATCCAAGGATATGAATTTTCAAGGTCATTACGGGTCACATATCTTCCATTACACTTGAACAGAACCTGATTCTTAAAAGTAAAAGGAGATAACTAACTTTTCATCCTGGCTTCTATACCTTGATGCCTAAGTTTATTTCTGACATTTCATCCAAAACACATAGTGTTCATACTTTCATGATACCAATGGGTATTAGTGACAGTTATACTATCAGGTGATGTCCGTTACAAAACTGCCCAGTGATGATAAAATGCTACAATTTATACAAATTATTAGTGACAGTCCTAAGAGTTTGCATGTATATACATTTGGAGATTACATGATACATTTTACTAGAAAAAGCATAAAAAGGACTTGAGCTTAAAATAAATTCTTGATTCATTCAAAATCCAAGTTAATTACATAATCCATGATTCCTGAAATCTCTGATCTATCGGGAACAAAATTGAACTCACATTTTAACTGATTAACTTGGTAAAATCTTGTTTTCTCTTAACACACCTTCATTTCTCCACTTCTTCTAAGTTTATTATTTCTTGATTCAATTGTTCAATTCAAGCGATACATCATTCTACAGAGGGATTTATTCTTTTTCCTTCAATTCCATTCTTGAGGGGGCATGATCACACTAAAATCAATCAAATTCTTGCTCGAAACAGCATTAAAATGACTTCATTATAAAAAAAATAAAGGCGTGACAGTTCCTTGACTAAGTCAGGACTATTGAATTGAAGGCTTCGGTTCTCACAAGTTGGATATCTTATGCCTACTTTTTCTTAGATTCTTATTAAGCTCCTGGCAGTTTTGTATTGACCTTCGTTCGATCAAGTTTGGAGTCGGTACTATCAATTTTTGGATGACAACCAAGTTCAGAATTGGTATCTTTAAGATCTTTTCTTATTGACCTTGTTCGATCAAGTTCAAAATCAATTCTATCAGTTTAGTTCAAACAAGTGTGAGACTCATCTCATCAGACATTTTGTTTGATCAAGTGCAAAATTCTCAAACTTTCTAAAGTCAACATCAAAAAATTTCTTTGAATCAGTGTACTGTTCGCACATATATTCAAATAGGGTCAAATTTAACCACCCTAATTTGGTCTTCTCTGACCATAGACCCCATTTTCCCTAAGTGTGATCATACCCCTAATTATGTCAAGACAATTCTTTAATTTATTGGCATAATCCACTAAATAAAATTTAATCTCCTAAGTAATTTTAATCACTAAATCAAATTAATTGTGTTAGCCAATTAAATCAATTAAATCAAAACAATTGAATTAAATAAAAAACAATTCAATTCAATTAAAACAATTCTAAACATGGCTAAAGTAATTAATAAAAGGGAATTAAATAAATCCTAAAATTACATTTACATTTACAAAAGGGAAAGTCAATTCTCTAACCAATGGGAGTGAAATCACTTGGATCACCTCACATGGATCACCAAAGATTCAATCTCCACCTCTCTTCCACTTTCAATCCTAACCTCTCATTTACCTAATTCTTCTATAAATAGAATGAATTTTAAGCTCAATGGGCCCCTAATTCTTAATTGTTGAAAGCATCCTTATGTTACCCCTAATTTTAGAAGTAAACTTATGCTGCTAGTATTCTTAAGAGTCTTTATGCATTTTAGAGTAAATATTGATTGCATTGTTATAATCTTCAATTTGAAAGCTAAAATGAACAATTTCTTGAGAATTTAGGCTAGTTTCTTTGAATCTTTCATTCTAAGTTGAATATGTCATTGATTAATGCACAATCTGAGGGAAATTATAGCATTCTTCACACTCCTCTTAGATAGGAAGCAATAAGTCAGTTTTCATGTTTGATTTGATGGCTTATTCTATGTTTTACACTAATATAATGACTTATTGAAGTGTTCTGTTGCAGCTTATAGGAACCACAAAATACACACACAAAACCTATTCCTATTTTTTCTTTGGTATTTCTGAATTCCATGTGCATAGGTTCAACAAGCCCTTTTCCTTTGTCTCTTAAAGGTCCTTTCCCTTTATATCCCATTTTCTTGAGAAGTTCATATCCTTTACCATAATTTTCAGGGGATATTTCCACATGTTTTACGTCATTTTATTTTGGTTCTCCTTTGTAAATCCAATCCAAGACTTATTTTTCTTATTTTTCATCCTCTTGAGAGGTAGATGCTTTAACCATGCGAGTTTCTTTGTGAATTTATAGTTCTTTTGATGTAATAGGTGTGAAAGACGAAGAAGGTTTTCCATAAGATCTTGGAGACACTAAAAATTCTCTCAATGATGTGGTTATGTCTAGATTGTATTCTCCCATACTAGTTTCTTCAAGTTTTAAGGTCTTTCAAAAGCTTCTCATAACCATGTCTTTAGTAGTTTCATGTATATAATCTTTTGAAACTTCCTTGTTATGAGGAACCATACTATTTGCTTTGACATTATTGCAAGTGTATCTGGCATCTACAGGAATTGTTACTTCCACCCCATTATGTGGGAATTTGATACGTTGGTGATAAGTAGAGGGTACCAATTGCATTTCATGGATCCATGGTCTCCCTAATAGTATATTTTAATTCAAGGGTAGATCTAGAACTTGACATATCACATTTATTTCAACTAGTCAAATTTAGATTGGTAGAACAATGAGGCCTTTAGAGGATCTTTCTTCTTCATCGTAAGCTTTGATAGTTATCTTAATTCTTGAGTCAATGGTTTGTTCTGAAAGTCCCAAATTTTTTATCAAATTGAGAGTACAAATGTTTAACCTTGTGCCTCCATCTATCAATACATGTCTAACATGGGATTTATGAATTAGGACTTTAATTTGTAAGGGTTGGTTATGCGGATGTGTCAATGACTTTTCATCTTGTTCTGAAAAAGAGAGATAGTGTGGTGATGAGATATGATTAACTGTTGCTGGAGACTTTTCTAAATCAATGTCTTTTGGCACATTTGTATACTGTAGGAATTTTTCAAGAACTTCCCTATGCACTGAGGATATTTTAAGTAACTCAAAGATAGAAATTTGACTAGAGGTTCATTGCAATTGATCTAGCAAGTTATAGTTTGCTTCCGGAATGGTAAGTGTTTGTCTTGTTGTTGGTTTGGGAATATTGACAATAGGTACCTTGGAAGATGTTTCTGGTTTTGATGAGGAACTAGCTCCTTTTATTGTGACTTGTTCTTGACTTAGAGTCACCGCATTCGATTGTGTAAATGTGTCTTTTTCACCTTTAATATTTATCACATTGATTTATTCGTATTTTATGTCCAACATGTTGATCACATTATCATTATTGGAGTATGTGTAATTTACCTCATTCCCTTGGAAACTTCCCCTTTCTCATAATTAGGGAATGGTTTGTTGAATGTTTTATGACCTTCATTAGTGGTGTGTCATTCCACTTTTATCTTTCCTCCTTCAATAAGGTCGTGTATAACATGTTTAAGCTTCACACAATTGTTGGTCTTATGTCCCTTGTTCTTGTGAAATACACAATAGGAGTTATCATCCCACCATTTTGGTTTTAACTCTAGTTCCCATGGTTTTGAATCGGGAATCATAAGAACTTTGTTGTCCAAGAGTGTCTTCAAAACAGTCTCAAGAGGTTCTCCCAAAGGAGTGAATGTTCATTGAGGTTTAGAAGTCCATGGTCTACTCTTGTTGTTGTCATTTTTTTCTTTAGGTATTGTAGTTGTTACTCTCCTAGTCCATGTCATTTTCTCCCAAAAGCACTTCAATCACTTTTTCATCCCCTCAAATGACTTCACTCACAACTCAATCCCCCATATCGAGTTTTTGATTCCCCCACTTGGAAGGAAGAGAAAATCCTCTAGTGAGACTGAAAAGTAAGCTGAAGTTTGATTTAAAATCTTCCTAAGTTAATGAAAACACAAGTACTTGAAAATAAAGTTTGTTTGTTCTTTGACCATAATATTTAATGCTTTGCTTGTTCAATTACAAATCCCAAATTTAGACAATGGGGTTCTTTTTTCCACAAAATTTAGGTAACTTGTGTTGTTCAATAACTTGTCCAAAGGAAAATTAAATGGTGAATCTTATTCAATTAGTCCCACAAAGTTTAATGATTTTCCTTGTTCAATTACTTTTCCAAAATGAATTAAACAATGACTTTTTTTGCCTTGTTCTTTTACTCCAAATTCCTCTCAAGTTTTAAATCAACTTTTGATTTTCTAATTTTCCTTGAAGGAAAAGCACATACTCATCTTATTGATTTAACAAATGATTAGAAAATGTGTTTTAATTTGAAATTTTGAACAACTAAGGACAAGTTAATCTATTAAAACTTGAAAAAACACAAGTTAACAATCCCTTTTCCACCCTTTTTAAGAAAAAAAAGGTATAGACAACAATCTGCAAACAAGTATTAGGTTGTTTAACAAACAAAGGAAAACCAGATGAAAAGATTAGTGGTTAGACAAGAAAAAATTCAATTCAAACAATGAAATGGGATCCTATTTTCCCTGAATGTGATTGCCTTTACCTAATGCGACTGCATTTCCTAAATGCGACCCAGGATTTACCAAATGCGATGCTTTACCAAAAGCGATTCAAGGTTCACGAGATGTGAGCTCCAAAATCTGGGATGCGATGCACTTTTCAAGATGCAATGCAATTTCCCTAAAATGAGCCTTGATTACTAAAGGCGAACCTGTACCTACAAATAGAGAAGATAAATTAGCTTAAAATGAATGCTAAGTGAGGTAAAATCTAGGATTATGCCCCACAGTGGGCGCCAAAAATGTGTGTGTATTTTGCGGTTCCTGCAAGCTGCAACACAACACTTCAATAAGTCATTAAATTAGTGAAAAACATAGATAAAGCTATAAGATCAAACACTAAAATGAACTTATTGCTTCATATCTAAGAGGAGAATGAATAACGCAAGAATTGCCCTCAGATTATGGATTAATCAGTGACACATTCAACTTAGAATGAAAGATTTGAAAGAAACTAGCCTAAATGCTCAAGAAATGGTTCATTTTAGCTCTCAAATTAAAGATTATAACAATGTAATTAAGATTTTGTAAGACCCCGCCTCCTTAAGTGCCAATGTAATTTTAAATTTCAAATACATCTAGATTATTTAGGTTTCAATAAGGGGTTGTGTGGTTATTTCATTGGTAAAATCCTTATTTCATCTCTCTCTCTCTCTCTCAAAAAAGTCTCAATAAAATAAAATATAAAAAGTCTTATTTATTCTAGGATGAAAATTGAAATCCTTATGATCAATTAGTACGAGAAGATAGACACCTCTTGCATAAATTGATCTGAGATATTATGTTGAAATTTGATGGAATCATGTTTAGTGGTTGAAAATGGGGTGTTTAAATAAGACCTCACCACTTATATGACTAAAATAAAAATAATTGGTGGAAATCTATTTCTTTCATATATGATTAGATAGCATAATAGTTATAGCTGAGTTATTTGAGTGGCAAGACTCTTGTGCTTCATTAGTAAACTTGATTGAAATTAAATTTATGTTTCTTCTTTGAGATACCTTGTTAAGTATGTATTTAAAAATATTAAATTTAGATAGGATTTTACAAATGGGTTCTAATAAAAGATATAAGAATACTCGTAATCATTTTTGGCATTCTTCCTTCTAATCAATAGTGGTACAATGAGGATGTAATGTAATTAAAACCATTGAATGTGAATTACAATTTCATGATGGATAATTTCATAAACTAGAACTATGAAAATGTGATTAATAACTAATGTTATCAATTATGATGATTTGATTATACTTGTGGTTGTGTTTGCAGGAATGTAAGTGTCCCTACACGAGGAAGGAGAAACACTTGTTAAAATACCTCACAAAGGAGTTGGAGTAATTTAATTTATAAAGTTAGGAATGAAGAAATATGTATATCAAGCTTTATGGGTTATTATTAAAGGTCAAATTTATTTGTGTTGAGAATCCTTATAAGAGATTTTAGGGTTTTAAAACCCTTGGGTTAGGTTAAAACTTGTATGAACCTTTCTATGGGTCATTATTTGGTGTTGTTTGGTCAATTTCATGTATCATTGTGAAAAGATTGGTGCCTAGGGTCAACACCTTAGGGTTGGAGAACTTTTCAACATGTGAGATTGTCCTTAGGACTTGACATGACCCTTCAAAAATTCACTTTTCTGAAAGTGACGAGATGGGGCTTTGGGGAAAGTGTTTTGGGGTGGAGATTCATAAATATCTTTGGAAGAATGAAGAGAAGGCATTGCCCACTTATCCTTTTCGAGAACTCATGGCTGGTGGAAGAAGATAGAGAGGAGGATCTTGCATATGGCTGTGGAGGTCAAGGTTATGCTCATGTAAAGATAAGTCATTTTACCCTTCATATTCTTGGTTATGGCATATATTTAGCATTCATGTAATAATCATTAAGGTAGTGTGTTAGAGATAATACTAGAAGGAATGTTGTGATATGAAAAAATAAGATTTTACCATTGATCATAATGGTGTACCATATTCCATACTTGCTCGGGGGTTGGCTAGGATCCTTGAGGTCTCATGATGCCATTTGGATGGGAGGAGAGAAAGACTTGTTTTGTGTCTTTCCATGGTTGTAACATTCAAACCATTGCTTGAGGAATTAGTTTAAGAGAAATTTCAATATTCTACATGTAAATCTTATTCTATAATAGATCATGTTGTTTGTTGTTTTAATTTCATTCTATTTTTGTATGATGAATCATAGAAATGTATTAAAACTTCAAGTTTAAGAGTAATTTTTAAAGTATTGAATTAAGGTTTGCATGGTGTAAAAGAAAACTAAATCGTCTCTATGGTTACTTCCCAATATGGGCACTATTCCTATAATAGAATAACATTATGGATGCCTAGTTCATGTAGTGCAACCTGTTGCCTTATCCTATTACTTGTATTGTTTGTAGAGCATCCTAGAGACTTCTTGAAATAGTCCTAGAGCACTCTAGTATGAGTTTGGCTTGACACCTACTAGTTACACTTTCTTGAATTTTTTTTTTTTAAAAAGCCTTACTTAGAATTATATTTTAGCATACTGCTAATCATTGCATCCCATGAGATGGTATCTCTCATTTTGGAAATTGGTTGAACGAAGTCCATGAACCTTGTTTAAATTACAATACTTTTCTATGTGTGTCATATGGGGTCATTTTGGCGACAAAAATCAGTTCAATCACTTCGCTCCATCCAGCCCATCCATAAAGAAACTACTTGGTTGGCCGACTTATCTCCATGAGAGAACCCATATAGATATAGAGGGGCTGCTCCCCTCTCAATTGAAAGGAAAGGAATCTGGCTAAAGGGCTGGGCTGGATAATGTCTGTGGCTCGATTCGACCTGTCACTCTCAAACCTCAATCCATGTTGCCTTCCTACTTTGAGGCCTCACTGCAACCATAGATCTATAGTGTATGCAATAATTCTTATCAACGTAATGGAAATAGTGAGGTAATAGCGATGGTGAGACATCCAGCCACATGATCATTTCACGCCATCTATATCTGGCCAAAGAAATGTTAGTTGTGGATGCGATCATTGTAGCTACAGATGCCACTGTTGAGTTACTACAACGGCCTCCAGTAAGCCCTTGAAAACCTTTTTAGCTGAATCATATCTGTCAGTTACACTAGCTGCAATAAGCTCCTTCCTCTTCCTTGACCGGTCGAGCTATCATCAACTGGCCTTTTAAATCAATAGTAGGGGCCATTTATTTTACGCATGGATCATTGGATTCGATGAAAAGTATGCTATCTGGAAAGTGTACATATAGCCAAGGCTATCTAATAGAGTTACATAGTATATTTTATGGAATCAATATGTCCTAAGTGCTTTTGTATGTCTCTATTTAGTTCATGTATCTGTTAATGATCAAAAGAATTAATTTGATATTACTATGCGTCAAAGACTGGATAATATCTTATCACACCACTAAAATATCTGATATACAGCAGCAAGTGAAATATAGTTTTTTTTTTTAAATGATTGAAGAACTGCAGCCTTCTGGTAGTACCTCTAATGGTAACCATATTTGTATTTAATTAATCAAAGTAGTCAAGTCTGCATAATGTGAGCAGAAGATTTATATGTGACACCATTACTGTAATGTCTTCCCTCTATTTGATAAAGCTGCCACAAAAAGGTCGTTGCACAGTCTAGCTGCATAAATAACTGCACAGTCTAGCTACATAGATAACTGCAATCTATAAAATCTTGTGCTAAGAAATGGATAGCGGTAAGCCATTGCACAGTAAGAATCAAAGCTAGCATAATATTATATCTCATGGAAACAATAATAGGTTCCGTCACAGCTCAAGGAAAAATTTAGGAAGTAAAATATTAATTTGTTGTAATAAATCTAATACTGCTGTGCATGTAGGTAAAATGCAAAATTTGTGAATTAGTGAATTATAATTGGTTTCAAGTTCAAAATGTCCTAATTCTGGGAGGTCAATTCTTCTCTCAATTAAAATCTACAAATTTAATGTGATGGTAATTAAAATTTTACTAAATTAGGATGTAGCCATAAGAAACTATCTCTGAACTAAAGAAATAAATATATTGGACAATCTTAGCTTATGCATTAAATAACAATAACAATTTATTTGAGGATGTGGTAAAAAAAATAGAGAATGGAAAGATTCATAATTTCTAATGTCTCTTTATAATATTAACTATGAGTTATTATCATCTTATTCATACAAATGTTAATATTAAATTTATTATAATGGTATTACTATTGGCAGAGAATTATATAAATACAATTAAAAAATTTACCATTATGTTATCTCCTATTTTTCCTCCTAGACAAAGGGAGATGAAAATGTAATCTATTCTAAGAAATATTATTTATTCTTCCTATTTTTCCTCCTAAACAAAGGGAGATGATGATTTTATTTAAAAAATGATTTCTTTTAAGTACTTCTTAAATATATTTAAATGTAAATAAATATCTTTCAATGCCAAATTTTAAAAGAGAGATGAAGGAATGAAACTGTGAAATTTGTGTGTATTTATATTAATTAGAAAACTTCTATTCTAAAAATTTATAAATAATATTTATTACTTACAATGCAATTTCAAACTATAATTATGTATACATTAAGTATGTTAGTAATTAATTACAACTTAAACACTTGGATATATAATCTTAAGTGATATAAAGCATTAAGTTACCTAGGTTGGTTAGGTTAGGGAATGAAAGTTCTTGAAAATTAATTAGTTAATAATTTGTATACAATCTATCAATGGTTATGAAAATAGATAAACTAATAGTTGTATTAAACTACAAATACTAATGGTGACCTAAATTCATCCTA
>MU227546.1:1764681-1778700 GCA_018584345.1 Thuja plicata
GATTAGATAGGATAATAGTTATAGCTGAGTTATTTGAGTGGCAATACTCTTGTGCTTCATTAGTAAACTTGATTGAAATTAAATGTATGTTTCTTCTTTGAGATACCTTGTTAAGTATGTATTTAAATATGAAATTTAGATAGGATTTTACAAATGGGTTCTAATAACAAATATAAGAATACTCGTAATCATTTTTGGCATTCTTCCTTCTAATCAATAGTGATACAACTAGCAATCACACCTTAGTGTGCAATGGGTATGCCGAAATATGTGGATGGTCAATTGGAAAAAACTTTGTCTATTTTTTGTATGTCTTCGTCTAGTAAACGAGGTCAATAAAAGACACTAAACTATTTCAAATACATCTATATTATTTAGGTTTCAATAAGGGGTTGTGTGGTCATTTCATTGGTAAAATTCTTATGCCTCTCTCTCTCTCTCTCTCTCTCTCTCTCTCTCTCTCTCTCTCTCAGAAAAGTCTCAATAGAATAAAATATAATAAAAGTCTAATTTATTCTAGGATGAAAATTGAAATCCTTATGATCAATTAGTATGAGAAGATAGACACCTCTTGCATAAATTGATTTGAGATATTATGTTGAAGTTTGATGGAATCATGATTAGTAGTTGAAAATGGGGTGTTTAAATAAGACCTCACGACTTATATGACTAAAATAAACCTAATTGGTGGAAATGTATTTCTTTCATATATGATTAGATAGGATAATAGTTATAGTTGAGTTATTTGAGTGGCAATACTCTTGTGCTTCATTAGTAAACTTGATTGAAATTAAATGTATGTTTCTTATTTGAGATACCTTGTTAAGTATGTATTGAAATATGAAATTTAGATAGGATTTTACAAATGGGTTCTAATAACAGATATAAGAATACTCGTAATCATTTTTGGCATTCTTCCTTCTAATCAATAGTGATACAATGAGGATGTAATGTATTTATAACCATTATTGTATGCACCCTAAAATGGTCGCCTAGACTATGGGCCCCATTTATCAATTTATCAATGTATCAAATTCCTGAATCAATGATTTGCAACATTTTTAATTCAAATCAATTTCCTTGATCAAATTGTAATTAATTCAATTATTTCAATACTTCATAAGGTTTGATCATTTTTATTTAATTCAAAGATTTAATCTCCCTTTTAATTAAATAAAATTCATCTTATTTAATTAAATTAAATTCCTCCCATTTAATTAAATAAAATTCTTCTAATTTATTTAATTATAAAGAAAACCCCTCTTTTAACTAAATAAATAAAAATCCCCACTTAAAGCTTTTCTTTTGATGAAAAAGGAAATAAATTAAATAAAAATCCCTTTTTCTTCACATCTTTCTAAGTGGTGGGCTTTTTTCTTTTAATGAGCACATGGATCAACCAAGATTTAATCTCCGCCATTGCTCATTTCTTTTTGCCTCTTAATCTCAACCGTTCACTTTCCTATAAAAGGAAACCTCTTCTTCTCATTCTCATATAGAATTTTTATGTATTGTTATGTTGCAAGTTTGGAGAGAAATTTTGGAGGAGAATTTGAACACTTTGGCTTGGATATTGCAAATTCTCTCTTCTTGTCTTCTTCTTCTTGCATCCATGGCTATTCATTTGGATTAGATTCATATTAGATTAAATTCATATTTTCTTCCATAGATTAAGCTTGCATATTTCCTTTTATAGATTAATCATGCATTGTTATCATATAGATTATTTTCCTTTTATGCATTGTTATCATATAGAATAGATTTCATTTTTATGCATTGAATCTCTCATTTCATGGTGTAATTGCATGGGCACAACTAGGTCAATCTGAGGGCCTCCATCACAAACCTTTGCACTCCATGACTAGGGAGCTATGAGTCGACATTTGAGGCCTCATTCTTGAGCAACCTTAGATGGAATGATTCATAGCAGTGTGACACATTTTCAGCACACATTTTTGGCACCCACCATGGGGCAACCCACCTTTACATGCTGGTTTTTGTTGTTTTTGGAGCTAACCCCCTTGTGCAAATTTGCTTGGAGATGAAAACCCTAGATTTTTAAAGATTTGATCATATCTCCTAAATGGCTTGGAGTTTCAGTCTAAATTGTTTTTTGCAGGTTAGCGACATATCAGAGAAGCTTTAGTTAAAGCTTTAGAATTTTCTGAGGTATTTTGAAATTTTTTATAACTTTTTCTTTATTTTTCATAAAACCTTAATTTTTGGCACAAATCAGCATATTTTTGGACATTTTTACATTTTCAGAAAGGTATTGAAATTCTACAGGGGGTCTATTCTTTGTGTTTTAAATTTGGATGCAATATCATAGCTCATTTGGTCAATTTATGAAAACTAGTTTATTTGGGGAAAACGGCTCCCTAGGGCACAAACAAAAATATATTTTTAAAATTCTAACATTTTTGGAAAGCTCTCTATTTTTTAACAGGGGTCTCTTTTCTGCATTTAGGGTTTGGGATCTGAATTCATGTCATATAGGTCCAATCTTGTTGACTAGGTCAAAAATCAAAATTAAAAAAAAAGGCATTTAATGATTAGCTTGTACTTATTTTTCACATGGTTCAATGCATGATGTGAGTTATCATTTGGATTATTTTCTAGTTATTATTTCTCCTAACAATTGATTTTCAGATTTAACCCTAGGGTTTGCATAAGTTGAATATACATTGCATATCTTGTTTGCTTGTCTTGCTTGTTGGAGAGTTCATGGCTTGCTTTCATGAAAAAGCTCAACAAAAGAAACAATAAGGTAAAATATACTAAGAACATTGCTTTGGACTTGAGATATTTTGTTTCATCTCTATAATATTTGGATTTTAGAAATAAAAATGAACCTCTCATGTGTTTAGCTTGAGTGTTTCTTACTTTCATAGATCACATTGCGCTCTAAAGAATGAACCTAGATTTGCTTTCTTGCATATATGTTTCACATACTAATTAGGCCCTATGAACACTATTTGTGGCAATCTTGAGAGAGTGGGCTTCATTCACTTGTCTTACATGCAAATTTCTTCTTGACAATAGATCCCCTTGTAGGTAGGGAAGGATTTGTCATTACTTCAAACTTGGTTTAGTCTTCAACTTTGATTGGTACTTTCTCTCTTGAGATTGGTGGTCATTTTTGTTGATATAAGAACCTTGGGTGAGGTTATTTCAAATTAGCGGGTCAATTAATCTTGTTTTCTATGTTTGGTTGAGGTGAAGAGGCTAGAGGATTATGCTCTTTTCCCTTTTGGGAAAATCAGAAACTTGGAACCCTTGAATCCGAACTAAGTCCCCATGTGGTTCATATTGTGAGTCTTCCTTGTTAGAGAGGGTTAACTGTAGTGGACACTCCCTTTATTGGGTAAACCATGTGGATAGAACCTCAAGCGGTAATAGACATTTTCACAATGGTAGCAACAACCGCTATATAAATGTCCTTGTGGAAGAAATCTCCACGGGTGTAGTTTCTTATGGGTTGTCAGATCTCCTTAGAATCTCCTGATTGATTAAATTCTTGGACTATGTAAAAACCTCAGTGCACCGAGATTGGATTTCACCCACTTGAGATTGTAAAAGTTGCAGATTTAACCATTACTAAGAACCATATTGCAACCAACTTTTTCTTTTCTAGGACCATGTGCGTGATTGAAAAATATTTTGAGAACATACACAAGTAGAATCTTTAGGGAGTAGAATATTACGACACTATTCTTGTTCATGTGCAAGGTTGTTTTTTCCCTTGCTCATTATTTGAAGATATTTGTTTGCTTGGACTCCATGATTGCTATCTTGCATTCCTGATTGATGATAAAACCTGTTAATGCATCTAGTTGGTCAATTAAAATGAACAAATCTGAGTTCCCAAGTGATAAAAACTTCAATTGGTCTCCCCAAAAAGTGCTATGACATGTTGCTCAACATCCAAATGAACGTAAATGGTATCAAGTTGCACAAAATGACTCTTGGTCTTCTTTCTTCCACATCTCCCATGTCTTCCTAGTCTTCCATTTCCATCCTTTCTCTTTTTCCTTCACGCTTCTTCCTCTTCTTCCTAAGATCTTCACGTATTCTTGTTTTTTTTCCTCTTATTATCTAGTCTACCTTCTTCTATTCATCTCTTATGTCACTCCCATGCTTGATTCCTCCTCTTCTAGAACCATGAATTTCAACTATCTTGTTATGGAACCTCTCTTGAAAATAGATGATCTTGAACTCATTTCACAATTCAAAGAGTGGTGTTCCTCCAAAAATCGCATGGATGATAAATTTAGAAAAAAAATAGAAAATAAAGCAATGGAATCACATTCCTTTGATAGGATCATACATATGATCTTGTCACAACTTCCTTCTTCCAAACATCTTTCATCTTCTAATTCTTCTCATCTGTCCTCATCATCTAAGTCTTCTTCCTCCACTAGGTCTTCACTTTCCTCTTCTCCGTGATCTCGTTCTTCTTCTACTTCTCTCAAGAGTAATACTTCTCTTTTCAAGACATACATAATGAGCAATGTGACAATCCTTGTGATACCTCTTCCACGAAGAGTGATATGCCCATTTTTTATGACTATTATGACTATGATGCCTATGATGACTATGATGATGGACAATATAGTGATACCTATGACACCTCTATTCCTAAGAATCCTCCTTGCCGTGTGCTTGTTTATACTGGTAAAGGGTGTTCACATGGGATAGATTGTGATGGTGATCCATATGACTCTGATTTCAAAAAAAACTTTAATGAATTTTGTGAACAATATCTGGATGATACTAAGGAAGAGAAAACTTTTTGCGTTTGTTATAAACATAGCTACTATAAGAGTCTCTCCTCTAAGGATTCTCATGCTGAAAATAAAGATTGCACTCTCGACCAAGATCATGTTAATGATGAACCTTTGTTTTGTGATAATTCCCTTCCATCCTCTACTTCTTCCAATACTCATACATCTCCTAAATTTTCCAAATCTTCCACAAATCCTTCATCCAACAAGAATCCTAATGCTTTTCATGCTGTTCCCTATAGTTATTCTCAAGGGCTACCTCTTAAAGAAACTCAAGCTAACCTTCACTTGGTTGTGAATACTTTCAATAATTCTAAACCTAAAGAGCCTAAGCCTTTATATGATATAATGCCTACTTTAGCTAATCCTTCCCCATCTCTTCCCAAGTCTCCCATACAATTCCAACATGCTTCCTTGTCCTTAGAAGTGGCTCCATGTCAAGAGGACTCTAAAAATGATAAAGAAAAGAACATAAAGAAAAATCAAGATCAAGAAACCTCCATGTCTTCCAATCCTTTTCATGATGTCTCTTATCCATTTCATGGTTCTTTTGATCCTGCACACCCTTTCTCATTCATTCCATCATGTCTTAAGTCTTCTCCCAAGCAAGATCAAGTCACTACTTACACCTTTGAGCTTATTGACAATCAAAATAAGCTTATCCCACTTACGCTTTCCAAAGATGATACTTTCATTAAGGTTATTAAAAATGGTGTTGTTAATTCCAATATTAAGCCTATTAAAAATCAAGATGAACATTATGTGCTTATGCTATCCAAAGATCCTTGTCAAGATCAAAGTCTTCCGTCTTCTTGTTCTACCACTCCATGTTTTCTTCCACTTTCTACTCTTCCTAAGTCTTTCCAAGCTTCAAGAAATCCTATCAAAGAAGGTGCTCCTATTCAAGATGTTCACGATCCTATTGAAAATCCTAATGCTTACTCTAAAGATGCTGATGTCCTTGGTTGTCATATACATGCCGATGAACTTATTGATTTCCCTTTTGCATCTTCCACGTCCATCCTTGGACCTCGTCCACCAATACTAAGGGCTTCATTCTTTCCTTCCATCTTGGGTCCTTATGTCCCTCCATCTCCTATCTTTCCTCAAGATCAACATAGATGCATACCCTTGAATCATTTTCATCCATCCACCCATCTAAACTATTCATATTATTTTTCTTCCTCCACAAGTCCCAAGTCTTTTGGAAGAAACTTGAATGTTCAATACAAGAAAAAGAAGCAATACAAAAATCCATCTAAAAAATATCACCATGTCTCCTCTAATCGACATGGGGGCATAAAGTCAAAAGAGATATCTAAGAAAAAAACTAAAAGACAAGTATGGGTTCCAAAATCCATCATTGATGATATTCTCTCTAAATCATAAAAAAAAAATGAAAATCCTATGACTATATGGATTCCAAAGTCTCTCTTGAAAGAGTCTCATGTTGAGCAATAAGTGAAGTTGACACTCAAGCTTCCAAAGGCTTCCGCTTCATCTTCTTCCAAAAACATTCTTTCATTCCATGCACCTAAACCCCAACCTCTATTATCCATTCACCATATTCCCTCACGTATTCCTTCATTCACATTTCCTCCATCCTCTTGCCACCCTTCAAGGTGTGTATTGATGTTGATCTTGCCTTCCTTTCTGTCTACCCTTTCACAATCCTTCCATTCACTACCCTTCTACCTTCTATCCCTTTTCCTCATTTGTCTATTCCTCCTATCTTCCAACCTCACTCACTTTGCATAAAACCTTATCCTCCATTTTTCTCTTTCATATTCCTTTCCCTATCAACATTTTTGAGCATATCATTTTGAATCCTTTGCATATCATGGTTTATCCTTTCAAGGAGAATTATCTAAAAATCTTGCCTTCTTCCCAAAAATAAATATTAAAAAATTAAAGAGAAATAATTTCATCCTATGGTGAAAACCACTCCCTTGTCACACCTTGGATAGGTACCTTGATGAAAATATGGTAGTCAGACATCATACATAGTTCTTCTACATCTTTCATCCAGTCTTTATTCTCTTTTTGATCTTGACAATGTTGACCTATACATGAACATTTGGGATATCTTGTGAGCTATCTTACGATGATCTTGCTTTCATTCCTTTTATGTTTTCATCTCTATCTTCCTCCATTCATTCTAGCTTTTGCTATCCTTTTCCCCTTTGATCTTGATTTACTAAAAAGAGTAAAAATCGACACTATGAAGCCTCTTGACATGTCTATTCTTATGGACTACATCCTTTCCTACTCCTACATTATTCTTTTGTGACTTATCCTATGCTAGTCTTTCATTGCTTGTCTAAATGTGTTTTACATGATGTTTCTTTTTCCTTAGATTGGGTACTCTTGAGGAGTTTTTCTTCGAGGATTTCTTCCCTTCATTCTCCTGTCTTCCATCTCTTCCACCAACTTGCTAATCCCTCCTATCCTCCACCTTGATAAAATATTGGGACTGCACAATGTGATCTTGCTTGGGAGTTTGATGCCCATTCTATCTAGGGGCATCCTTTATACATAATTATTGATCCTAAAAAAATCTAAAAAAATGATATATTGTCAAAAATTCTAAAAATTACAAAATGTCCTGAAAAAATGATCATCTTAATGAAAACCTAGCAATAGGCGCTTTGATGTATCTCAAAAAAATTATATATTCCAAAAATTTAAAAAAAATTTAAAAAAATTCAAAAATTCAAAAAAAATAGAAAAAGTGTCTTGGTGAAAACCTGGAAACAGGTGCCTTAGTAGCAAAAATTCAAAAAAATATATAAAAATTCCTTAAAAAAAAGAAAAAAGAAAATAAAAAAAATGAAAGAGAAAAAAATTGTAATAAAATCCAAATGGTGAAAACCTGGAAATGGGTGCTACTTGAGGCCTTTGCACCCTTGTTTCTTAGCATGTGTCCTCGACACTTAGCCTCTCTCCATCATGTCTTGTCCTTGTTGCCTTGGTTTGGATTTGGTCTTTGTCTTTATCTAGGGGGCATAATTGTGTTAGCTTTGGTCTCTTGGATGCGTTAGTCTTTAGGCCCCAACTGTATTTTTCAATACAACCCTTGACATTGAGTTTTTTTCAACACTTATTGGTTTGGTCTTCCCAGTTTTGTCATATGATCTTACCTATTGGCAAGCATTCGATCCTTATCCTCAGAACTCAGTATCAGTTAACACACTTAAATTATTAAACACAACACTTAATGATTGAGCTATGTCATAATCTTTTCTTTGTGTGCTGACTGTTATTAATTTTCATTGAGTGTCCTTGTCTAATAAGTCTCTCTGAGATGCATAGCTAGAGGACTTGGGGCATGGAACATGTTTTTATTTGCTTCCTACTTTATGCTTCACTGTTTTTACACAACCATTCTGCTAGTCATCCTGGCCTCTATGCCTTGATGCGAGCATGGTTTTTCTATATTAAATTGGGTAAGCTAACATCACAGTCATCTTAACCTTTATGTCTTTGATGCTTATGTTAGAATCTTTCCACATTCCAATCCGATATAAATCACATTCATATCTTCATAGTTGCGCTTGTGACTAGTGATGATTGTGTGATTTTTTGATGTCCGTTAATAATGGCCCAACGATGAAAATAAGTTCCTTAACATTCTCTAATGAATGATGAACACAAAGTCCTATGTTATAGTTGCTCTATTGTAAGTACACCTTTGCATTTTCATGTAGCTTGCATTGTTAGACTTCATGTTAGTTTGCATTTTAGGCTCTATTATGAGTTTGCGAGGGTTTTCCTTCAAATTTCTTATGGACTTTTAATCAACTGTGATCACGTTGTGATCTTCATTTTCTTATCTTCTTTCGTGATCTCAATCAAAATTTTCTATCTTAAACAGTTGATTGATTTTGGGGCATTCTCTTTCTTAAAGCAAATTCTCTTTCTTCTCTCCATTTCTTTCCACTCTTCTAAACTTCTATCTTCCATTCGCTTTCACCCCACTTCTTTTCTTCTAATTCAACCTTGGGGCATAATCTTTCGTGCTTGATGATCTACCTTGGTTTTGTGATCTTTATATCTTTTTTCTTACATAAAGAACCTTATCTTTAGTTTGATTTGATCAAGTTTATCAATTTGTTGTTTCTCCTCTATCTCATTTCAATTTCGATAACGAGGGGGAAGTAGCTATCAAACTTCAATCCTTGATTCAACTTTATCAATCCTATCATTTGTTCCACTTGGGGCAACCTTGCTTGAGATTCTTATCCCAGACATGTCAATTACTTATTTACAACAGTGTTGACCTTGTATTTTTTACAATCAACTTATCTTTGTTATGATGTCAATTACTTATTTACAACGGTGTTGATGTATATGTTGTTTTGAGATCCCAAATTGATCTAACACTTCAACTGCATTCTTTGACTACATGTGTTCCTAGAATGATCATACATTAGTCAAAGAGGGGAAAATATATGCACCCTAAAATGGTCGCCTAGACTATGGGCCCCATTTATCAATTTATCAATGTATCAAATTTTTGAATCAACGATTTGCAACATTTTCAATTCAAATCAATTTCCTTGATCAAATTATAATTAATTCAATTATTTTGATATTTCCTAAGGTTTGATCATTTTTATTTAATTAAAAGATTTAATCTCCCTTTTAATTAAATAAAATTTATCTTATTTAATTAAATTAAATTCCTCCCATTTAATTAAATAAAATTCTTCTAATTTATTTAATTATAAAGAAAACCCCTCTTTTAATTAAATAAATAAAAATCCCCACTTAAAGATCTTCTTTTGATGAAAAAGGAAATAAATTAAATAAAAATCTTTTTTTCTTCACATCTTTCTAAGTGGTGGGCTTTTTGCTTTTAATGAGTACATGGATCAACCAAGATTTAATCTCCACCATTGCTCATTTCCTTTTGCCTCTTAATCTCAACAGTTCACTTTCCTATAAAAGGAAACCTCTCATTCTCATTCTCATATAGAATTTTTATGTATTGTTATGTTGCAGGTTTGGAGAGCAATTTTGGAGGAGAATTTGAGCACTTTGGCTTGGATATTGCAACTTCTCTCTTCTTGTCTTCTTTTTCTTGCATCCATCACTATTCATGTAGATTAGATTCATATTAGATTAAATTCATATTTTCTTCCATAGATTAAGCTTGCATATTTTCTTTTATAGATTAATCATGCATTATTATCATATAGATTAATTTACTTTTATGCATTGTTATCATATATCTAATAGATTTCATTTTCCTGCATTGAATCTCTCATTTCATGGTGTACTTGCATGGGCACAACTAGGTCAATCTAAGGGCCTCCATCACAAACATTTGCACTCCATGACTAGGGAGCTATGAGTCCATATTTGAGGCCTCATTCTTGAGAAACCTTGGATGAAATGATTCATAGAAGTGTGACACATTTTTAGCACACATGTATATGAATTATAATTTCATAAACTAGAACTATGAGAATGTCATTAATAACTATTGTTATCAATTATGATGATTTGATTATACTTGTGGTTGTGTTTGCAAGAATGTAAGTATCCCTACACGAGGAAGGAGAAACACTTGTTAAAATACCTCATGAAGGAGTTGGAGTAATTCAATTTATATAGTTAGGAATGAAGAAATATGTTTATCAAGATTTATGGGTTATTATTAAAGGTAAAATTTATTTGTGTTGAGAATCCTTGTAAGAGAGTTTAGGGTTTTAAAACCCTTGGGTTAGGTTAAAACTCGTATGAACCTTTCTATGGGTCATTATTTGGTGTTTTTTGGTCAATTTCATGTATCCTTGTGCAAAAATAGGTGCCTAGGGTCAATACCTTGGGGTTGGAGACCTTTTCAACATGTGAGATTGTCCTTAGGACTTGACATGACCCTTCAAAAAGTCACTTTTCTGAAAGTGACGAGATGGGGTAGTGGGGAAAGTTTTTTGGGGTGGAGATTCATAAATATCTTGGGAAGAATGAAGAGAAGGAATTGCTCACTTCTCCTTTTGGAGAACTCATGGCTGGTGGAAGAAGATAGAGAGAGGAGAAGAATGGAGGATCTTGCATATGGTTGTGGAGGTCAAGGTTATGCTCATGTAAAGATAAGTCATTTTACCCTTCATATTCTTGGTTATGGCATATATTTAGCATTCATGTAATAATCATTAAGGTAGTGTGTTAGAGATATTACTAGAAGGAATGTTGTGATATGGAAAAATAAGATTTTACCATTGATCATAATGGTGTACCATATTCCATACTTGCTCAGGGGTTGGCTAGGATCCTTGAGGTCTCATGATGCCATCTGCATCGGAGGAGACCAAGACTTGTTTTGTGTCTTTCCATGGTTGTAACATTCAAACCATTGCTTGAGGAATTAGTTTAAGAGAAATTTCAATATTCTACATGTAAATCTTATTCTATAATAGATCATGTTGTTTGTTATTTTAATTTCATTCTATTTTTGTATGATGAATCATAGAAATGTATAAAAACTTCTAGTTTAAGAGTAATTTTTGAAGTATATAATTAAGGTTTGCATGGTGTAAAAGAAAACTAAATCGTCTCTACGATTACTTCCCCATATGGGCACTATTCCTATAATAGAATAACATTATGGATGCGCAGTTCATATAGTGCAACATGGCACCTTATCCTATTACTTGTATCATTTGTAGAGCATCCCATAGACTTCTTGAAATAGTCCTAGAGCACTCTAGTATGAGTTTGGCTCGACACCTACTAGTTACACTTTCTTGAATTTTTTTTTTTTTTTTTAAATGCCTTACTTAGAATTATATTTTAGCATAGTTCTAATCATTGCATCCCATGAGACGATATCTCTCATTTTGGAAATTAGTTGAACAAAGTCCATGAACCTTGTTTAAATTACAATACTTTTCTATGTGTATCATATGGGGTCGTTTTGGCGACAAAAATCCGTTCAATCACTTCGTTCCAACCAACCCATCCATAAAGAAACTACTTGGTTAGCTGACTGATCTCCATGAGAGAACCCATATAGATATAAAGGGGTTGCTCTCCTCTCAATTGAAAGGAAAGGAATCCGGCTAAAGGGCTGGGCTCAATAATGTTTGTGTCTCGATTCGACCTGTCACTCTCAAACCTCAATCTATGTTGCCTTCCTACTTTGAGGCTTCACTGCAACCATAGATCTACAGCGTATGCAGTCATTCTTATCAACGTAATATAAATAGTGAGGTAACAACGATGGTGAGACAGCTAGCCACATGATTATTTCATGCCATCTATATCTGGCCAAAGAAATGTTAGTTGTGGATGCGATCATTGTAGCTACATATGCCACTGTTGAGTTACTACAGCGGCCTCCAGTAAGCCCTTGAAAACCTTTTTAGCTGAATCATATCTATCAGTTACACCAGCTGCAATAAGCTCCTTCCTCTTCCTTGAACGGTCGAGCTATCATCAACTAGCCTTTTAAATCAATAGTAGGGGCCATTTATTTTATGCATGGATCATTGGATTTGATGAAAAGCATTCTAGCTGGAAAGTGTACATATAGCCAAGGCTATCTAATAGAGTTACATAGTATATTTTATGGAATCAATATGTCCTAAGTGTTTTCATATGTCTCTATTTAGTCCGTGTATCTATTAATGATCAAAAGAATTAATTTGATATTACTATTCGTCAAAGACTGGATAATATCTTATCACACCACTAGAATATCTGATATACAACAGCAAGTGAAATATAGTTTTAAAAAAAATGATTGAAGAACTGCAGCCTTCTGGTAGTACCTCTAATGGTAACCATCTTTGTATTTAATTAATCAAAGTAGTCAAGTTTGCATAATGTGAGCAACAGATTTAGATGTGACACCATTACTGTAATGCCTTCCCTCTATTTGATAAAGCTGCCACAAAAAGGTCGTTGCACAGTCTAGCTGCATTGATAACTGCACAGTCTAGCTACATAGATAACTGCAATCTATAAAATCTTGCGCTAAGAAATGGATAGCGGTAAGCCATTGCATAGTAAGAATCTTAAAATTTAAAATTGAAGAATAATCTTGTCACTGATAGAACCAAAGCTAGCTTAATATTATATATCATGGAAACAATAATAGGTTCCGTCATAGGTCAAAAAAAATTTAGGAAGTAAAAATATTAATTTGTGGTAATAAATCTAATACTAATGTGCATGTAGGTAAAATGCAAAATTTGTGAATTAGTGAATTATAATTGGTTTCAAGTTCTAAATGTTCTAATTCTGGGAGGTCAATTTTTCTCTCAATTAAAATTTACAAATGTAATGTGATGGTAATTAAAATTTTACTAAATTAGGATGCAGCCATAAGAAACTATCTCTGAAATAAAGAAATAAATATATTAGACAATCTTAGCTTATTCATTAAATAATAATAACAATTTATTTGAGGATGTGGTAAAAAAAAATAGAGAATGAAAAGATTCATAATTTCTAATGTCTCTTTATGAATATTAATTATGAGTTATTATCATCCTATTCATACAAATGTTAATATTAAATTTATTATAATGTATTACTATTGCTCTTTGAAGAGAATTATATAAATACAATTGAAAATCTTACCGTTATATTATCTCCTATTTTTCCTCCTAAACAAAGGGAGATGAAAATGTAATCCATTCTAGGAAACATTATTTATTCTTCCTATTTTTCCTCCTAAACAAAGGGAGATGAAAATGTAATCCATTCTTGGAAGCATTATTTATCCTTCCTATTTTTCCTCCTAAATAAGTAGAGTTGATGATTTTATTTAAAAAATGATTTCTTTTAAGTACTTCTTAAATATATTTAATGTAAATAAATATCTTTCAATGTCAAATTTTAAAAGAGAGATGAAAGAATGAAACTTGAAATTTGTGTGTATTTAAATTAATTAGAAAGCTTCTATTCTAAAAATTTATAAATAATATTTATTACTTACTATGCAATTTCAAATTATAATTATGCATACATTAAGTATGTTTGTAATCAATTACAACTTAAACACTTGGATATAAAGGTGTAAAGAAATTATAATAATAAGAGTGTTCTTTTGATTTAATAAAAGTGATATATAATCTCAAGTGATATAAAGCATAAAGTTACCTAGGTTGGTTAGGTTAGGGAATGAAAGTTCTTGAAAATAGATAAACTAATAGTTGTTTTAAACTACTGTACCATCATAGTTGGGTAGAGCTATTGGTTACCTCTAGCTCTAGGAATATAT
>MU227546.1:1778750-1845095 GCA_018584345.1 Thuja plicata
ATATATATTCTATTTTAAAAAAATTGTTTGGTTTTCTTAGTGAAAATCTTGGGCATTATAGATTTGCTCTAAAATGCATAAAGACTCTTAAGAATACTAGCAGCATAAGTTTTCTTCTAAAATTAAGGGCCCATTGAGCTTAAAATTCATTCTATTTATAGAAGAATTAGGTTAATGAGAGGTTAGGATTAAAAGTGGAAGAGAGGTGGAGATTGAATCTTTGGTGATCCATATGAGGTGATCCAAGTGATTTCACTCCCATTGGTTAGGGAATTGACTTTCCCTTTTGTAAATGAAAATGTATTTTGGGGATTTATTTAATTCCCTTTTATTAATTACTTTAGCCATATTTAGAATTGTTTTAATTGAATTGAATTGTTTTTTATTTAATTCAATTGTTTTGATTTAATTGGCTAAGGCAATTAATTTGATTTAGTGATTAAAATCACTTAGGATTTCAAATTTGATTTAGTGAATTATGCCAATAAATTAAAGAATTGTCTTGACATAATTAGGGGTATGATCACACGTAGGGAAAATAGGGTATATGGTCAGAGAAAACCAAATTAGGGTGGTTATAATAAGTATAATAGAGGGGTGAAGTGTTGAGTTCTTATGGAATATGTGAATCCCACATTTCCACATGGTCCCACTTGAGTGTGCAAAGAAGAGTGAGGAAACATAGAGAAGAATATCGATTGCAGTATGAACCCCATTATTATGCTAAGGTTTTTGAAAAGATGTGTAAAGAGGAGTGGAAGCCTAGGGTTTTCATATGATGTACACAAGAAGTATGCACCGCAACATTTATCTAGATGAAAATAAGGTAACTAATTGAGCGGTAGAAATGTGGAGTAAGTATTACAAGCAAATAAATCTAAGATCCTGTATTTTTGTGATAGTTTTCTCATAGATAATCATTTTTCTTGAGGAAGAGCAGGGTATTTCATGTGTGCATCCCTGATGAAGTTCATCAATGATCAATCTTATCATAGAAAGACATATGACACCACATAAGCATAGCATTTTCCAGATGAGAAAAGTCAAGGAGATTTGACAATGCATACTAGAGGGATGGCGAAGGATTGGGAATCCCAACTGTGAAATGACACTTACAAGCCAGATTATAGATATTTTTTCCATCAGTTAGGGAATAAATAAATACATTTAGATGGCATAAGGTTTTGTGATATCAGAATGACAGTATTTTAGTAGAGATTCTAGAAGTTTTCAAATCTTTTTTGCAGAATTTTTTCAGTGCATGTTACATCAAGGATAATTGCATGTCGTTCCCTTAATTGGTAAGTTTAAAAAATCTAGAGGGAAAAAGATTTAGAAAATGGATAAATACCTTATGGGGTTGTTTGAATTTTCTATTCAAAATCATTTGTTTTGTTGTATGGTAAACATGAGGGTATCCATGGGGAGAAGGATGTGGTTATTATTAGTAATGTTGCAGGAGATATACAAAGACTATGGTTGAAAGGAGGGTGTTTACGGTTATAGAGATATCAAAAGGACCAGGGGTAGATATAGAGATATCAAAATTTTCAAGTGGAAGATTAGGCTCTATCTACCTCTCGCAAATGACAATTATCTCTATTCACTGCCTCTCACTCTTCCTTTCATGGAAAATTGCACCAAAAGGATTGGTTGAGTGACCAAGAAATGAGGATCCATGGATATTCAACACCCTCTAAAACTCATTGAAATCCTATCATTCAATGAAGGAAGAAGATGAGAATAAACTACCCATGGTCTTCCCTTAAGTGGAGGAGGTTGCAAATCTTGCGTTTTTGGCTCCTCTGTAACACTGACCATCCAAGTTCAAAGGTGGCATGGCTCACAGATTTGATAGGTTCACCAAGTTGTTTTTACTTAGGAACTACCAAAAAATCAATGCAACAACTACACTAGAACACAAAATAGTGGAAGATCATCCTTGATGGACAACTCTCTTCTTCAAATAACCAGTGGTGGTTACCATATGCTAATAGGGTTTGTTGGTTTGTAGCTTGTAGCATCCCTTGTTTTCTTATAAAATGGATTTCAAGGTTAAGTAAAAGGGGGGCTGAAAATCGGATAGAATTAGAAAGTGACTAGGAAAACTCAAGTTAGAGGGAAAAAGATCAAATACAATTGTATGTCATTTTGATAAATATAGGTGTTTCATTGAAATAATAATATTGTAGCTGGTGATAAATTGTCTCCATGAATGTAAATCAATTGTCTAAGTTAAATAAACTGATATTTTGTTTGAATTTATTTTGCATAATTTATGATATGTATTGTTTATCTATTTTCTCTCCTTTGAGGATAGAGTTAAAATTGTTGTGTATAAAAAATATTAATAGATTTATAGGATATGGATACATAAGCAATTATTTTAAGCCAATGTGAGAGGAATCTATTAGTTTCTAGATTTAACATACTGTATTCTTGATGATTCTTGCTTTAAATATTTGTGGGAATCTGATGTAACCCAATATTTGACTCTATAACCCCAACGAAGGCACTAATCCATACTTCACTATTTGAATTTTTAGTAAAAAAATTCTAAAATTTTGAATCACCTTATATTTCATGCTATTAGGTATAGGTCTAAATTATTTTTCACCCTCATCTACATTACCAAAGCATTAAATTAGAATAGTGTTGATTTGGAAGAAACCCATTTATGTTCGGATTCATCTAGTTGAGGATCATCAATTTATTTATAATATTCATAGGAAAAGAAACAAATATCCATAAATATTACAAAGGGTCACCCCCCTAAGTTTTGTAGAGCCTAAAGTGTAGGAGACTTCATTCTTTAGATTATAAGTCTTGTCAATTGGTCATTGATCTTAAATCTCCATGGATAGAAGAAGGAAAATTCTTAGGAGTATTTAAGACATCAGTTGGACTAACCAACACCTTGTTCTACCATAATTGGTTTCTTATTCTTTCACCCCCTAGTTCCTTTGGTCTACAAATTTTATCTCAAGATATCATTTCCATTTTCTTCTTTCTCTCAATACCCTTCCAGAATAATTCCCATGTCAATTGCGCCAATTTTGAATTCACCACTGCAATAAGTGTGAGACAAGAGAGAAAATACACAGGTTAGGTAAATATAAACTAATTTTAACATGACTAATCTCCATGCCCAAGATAACCATTTTCCTTTCCATGAGGGTAACTATTTTTTCCCTTAGACGGTCCCAAATCTTTGAAGAGCATAATACTTTGTTCAATGGAAGTCCCAAATATATACAAGGCAATTTTCTTTTTTTATATCTGTTACCAATTTTCACCATGCTTGTTATAATTGGCAAGGTTGTTTTCAACCCTTATTTTCTAGTGAAAAAGGTTCATTTTCAATTGATAAAATAGCCTGTTATAATTGATTACATTCAGTTATCAGATTGTTTCTCAATTGTTGTTTCATTTCTGGTTTCTTAGAAAAAGTTTCAGACCTTTGATTTTGTTGTCCTAACTATCAAAAGATTCAAATTTTTTGCAAAGTACAAATGCTTGAGTTCAGACATAAAGAAAATATTTTCTCATTTCAAAGTTATAGAAGTACAAAAATGAAAATGATCCACACAAGCTGTGGTTTCTCTGAAAACTATGAATTGAAAGTGCATTTTATGATAAAGAAAAACTACTTTATCAATAAAGAGATATACACCTATAAAAATGCATTCAACATGCAACCACACAACCTGTGGCTTAGGCTAATGCAAAAGCATGCATTTGAATTTCAAATGCAGAAATCAAAGCTATTATACATCTTTGTAAATGAAAGAAAGATGGGAAATAGAAGGATAGGGTTAGGACCCACATTGCTTGGTATTTTTGTTGAAGGTTGATATTTGCTTCAATCTGGGTCTCGTATCTAAATTTTTCCTGCAAAAAGAAAAGAGAGAGAGATGGGGTAAGTTCATACGAACTGATCAATGGGAGAATTAATCCTATAATTCTATCACATCTACTTCCATACATTTATAAAAGTGAAAATCCGAATGTATAAAATGGAGCTTCTGGAAATAATGATCATAATACTTGAACTATTTTACTTTTAACAATGTTTGTGTTATGTGCATGTATAGGTTCATTTTTATCAAAAGATTAAGGCATGTGGAGTAAATGTGTCTCCCACAAGGGTTGAGCCCAGCATGTCCTTAAAGGGTTCATGCAGTCATAAATCAGTGTTTAAACTGCTTATTCATGTTGTCTATACTAAAATATATGTGTTTCTCATAACAACAAATTGTCTCAGTTTGCTGCCATTAGGAGCACACATCTTTTAGGATAGGATTCTAGCATGAATAGGCAGCCACCTATGATGATCGGATAAATCCAATAGGAGTGGTGGAGTTGGAAGACACTAAGGATATTTTTGAAGGGATATGCATAAACTACAAGCATGAAACCTTCTGATCAAATCAAGAAGATGCAAAGACCAAAGGTTTGAGGAGATTGGTAAAGGGACATACACAAGTTACAGATATGAAACCTTTCAATTAAATCTTTGAGCTATTGAAGAATAGTTATTGAAGGGACATGACATTATGTCATGAAACCTTTCAACCTTTAAATCAATCATACCTGCTACATAAGGGTTTAATGAATAGGGAAGATTGCTATAGGAACTTATCACTTGCTGCATATATCTCAGATTGCTACAGAAAGTAATCATCTTATCATACTCTATTAAAGGAAGTTGTTTTATAGGCATGGGCTATTATAGATGCTTCAAGAAATAGAGAGGGATTCATGGTCTTGTCAAATGAATCATAAAGAGTAGAAAATCAAGCCACCATTATGAGAAGACAAAGGTGCAATAAATAACTAATAGTGTATAGGTTTGCAGCAATGAAAGAGAAGCATCATGAAATATAAGTTCAACAACAAGGATAACAAGCTTTTCAACCTTCAGTTTCAATTGCAGATAAGGTGAAAATTGTTTCATGTTTTATAGGTGCATTAAAGAAGATGAAATTAATGAAAAGGCATCATGTGAGCAACCATAATGAAATGAATAGTTACAGGAATGCGGTGTTCATTAATATCAAATATGTACCAGATGCATGGGTTTATAAGAAGCAAGTGTGTCACCATGGGAATGCATATGAGTGCATTTGAACAAGTCAATAATTAAGCATAATTCAACTATTGTTATGCCACATAAGAGAATTATTTGTCATTGGTACACCTACAACATTTGCATTTTTTAATGGTTTAAAAGGAGACATAATAACTAGCACAGAATGTGTAATATACAAGGTTTAGATTCAGCAAGTGTCAACCAAAGACCTTCAAGTTGGAGTAGTTGTGATATCATACAAGAAGCACATCATTTCATGATCAAGACTCAATAAAGTTTCAGCAGTCCAAGGTATACCAGTAGATGGAAGAGAGAAAATTAAAGACATAGAAATTGCAGATGAAGTAACAGAATAATTTAAAATGATGCTACATGATCAGATACAGATACAATGTAGTGAATTGACATTTATAAAGAATCAGAACAATCAATAATGTAGTCCATGTTTCTTGGGAGCATGAAGTATAGTTCAGCTCACAGATAGTTACAGCAATAGAAAGAATCACAAAACAAGATCAAATGTTTCAATATGTAAAAGATTTTAGTCACTAATTATTTTTATTTATTAGGAGCTTGAATGTTATCATAGACAAAGCCAAAAATACCTTATTCCACATGTTCTAAACAAAGATAAACAAACATTTTCATTCATTATTTGTTTTTCAAACAGAGGAAATCTAGGGATGTATAGTTTATAGGAAAAAGAAGCTTTGAAGAGTTTTAAATATCAAAGAACAATCCTAAGCAGAGAAACAATCCACAGTTTACAATTGATTGCATGACAATGTACATTCGAATGTATGTTCCTAAGATTAATATGGGGGTATAGCAATGAAAAGAAATATCATGGAGTATAGTTCAAAAATAGAGATAATCAGACTTTTAATGTTGAGCTTCCATTACAAATGTGGTTTCGTAATAATGACATAAGATGAAGAATTTGTAAAAGAAATCAGTCACATTGAGATTGAGAATTTCCCTATGCAAAAGAATGAGGTGACACATAAGGAAGGAGGTATATTGTCCTTTCAAAATTTTATTTCTTACTGACGGATCATCTGCACAGTTTGTTTAAAGGAAAGGGTTGATTTACATCAAAATGTTAGTGGATAGCAGCACTATGACAAAGAAGGATATTCATTAGTTTTTATGATTTTTTCCAAACTGAGTATATACAGAATTCATATCATGATTTCCCTTATTTTCTATCCAAAAACTATGTGTACAAAGATTGTAGTTGCATTTTTAGACAACCCTTTTTGAATATGAGCCAACATACATGGTGAAATATCACAAATTAACAACCAGCAATGAAGTTTCCAGAATTCACTGAGGAAGGAAAATAACAGAAATATACAGTTTTCTTCTTCCATCATAGAAACATATTCATAAATAAATTCAAGCAGAGCTCGTGAAATCGTTTCATGGAAGCTATGGATGTAAATAAAAGACTATTTTTATAAAAGTTATATCCCATATCCATCAACAACTGTAATATGTTGTTAGTAAAGGAAGGAAAAAATCTCAACAAAAAGCTATAGGTTCAACCAAGAATAATGTTACCAAATGTAACCCGTAAGTTGGAAGAGAGAAGCACATTACTTTTTTTTTTTAAGTTTTAGCTCCAAACCCTTAAGCAAATGGAGGCCAAAGACAGTGAAAAACAACACGCCGAGAGTGACCAACTTGATACAAACAACAAAGTTTTGAACACCATGAAGCAGCACATCAAGCTTAGTGTTCATCTTTAGACTATAAGCAAAGATGACGGCCAAATACAGTAAAAATAACTCACAAAGAGGCCAATATTTCCAGGAATAATGCTAAGTAATGTAATGTATTCATCCATGGCTTCATTCAGCAGAGCAACAACAATTTTCCAAGCATCTCCAAACCCTCACTGCGGCGGCATGGAACAGAGTGGCAGCTTAGAAATCATTATCAAATGAAGCAAATGAATGTCTTTTAGGGTTCTTTACCTTTTGCAACCCACGGTTTGACTTAGAGTTATACTTTTGAGCTCCTTCCTTGGTTATTTTGGCTTAGGTTCCCTTAGGATTAGCGTTGGTTTGCCTTAGGTTAGTTTTCATGTTTTCTTTAGGCATCAAACAAAATATGATACTTTATTAATCCTAAGTTATGGATTAATAAATATCATTTTTAATGATATTTATTAATTCATAACTTAGGTTAGTTAAGTTTCTTATTTTGTTTGGAAACATTGAAATTTATATTTCATTCTTTTATAATATAAAATAAAATATTAGAAAATGTACAATTTAATAAATATTTTTCTTAAATATTCATTAAGTTACACATTTTCGATTATTTATTTTATTTTACTTAAATAAAATATAAGTTTCAATGTTTTCTTCTTTTATCTATTTATTATTAAGAACGTATTTTATATACTTGATGTAAAATAAATAAAAGGGATTATTTGTTTTAGAGTTAAATATAATAAGATACGTTCTTAGTAATAAAATAGATAGGTTGAAGTCTAATTATTTGATTTATTATTTAATTATTACTTAATTATACTTATATATATTTAATTTAAAAACAAATAATAACTTATTTGTTTTTAAATTAAATATATATAAGTATAATTAAGTAATAATTAAATAATAAATTAATAGAGGTCTTAGAGGGATTTTATGCACATTCATTGTGATAATAATAATATTTGTCGTAATTATAAGGCATATATTATTAATTATTTTAAAGTGTAGTTAAGAGGCATTTTCTAGGAGTTGACCATCAGTTATATGCTTGTCTCATGCTTAGTCAAGGAGGAGTTATTTCTATTCAGACTTAGTTTTGGAGCAGTTAGGGCCTTCTTACAGCACTTTGGGGCTCTTTTGGAGTTATATTGGAGTTGACTATCAGTTAGCATCAGTTGGGGAGCCTTTTGGAGTAGTTTGTTCACAGTTTCCAGCAGTTATATCCTCATTTTGGATTTATCCTCACATCTGACCCCCATAGTTTTTGCATGCTTCTAGAGGATTCTGAGTAGTTTTGGGGCAGTTTTGAGTAGCATTTCAGTTGTGCATGGCTTAGAGGAGTTGGTGGATCAGTTACACTTCAATTTCTAGTAGTTTAGCTCCCAATTTTATGGGGTTTTCTCATGCATCTAACCCTTTCATATCTATGGCCTATTTTATGTATTTTGACCTCATTATTGAGGGTCTTCTTTTTGGCTCACATGTTGTGCACAATGTATACTTGTGAGTAGATTATAAGAACACTTTGTAGCAGATATTCTTTTAGCATTATTTATACAGATACATCGGTTTCTTCTCATTGATTTAGGTGCAATATTGTGGGTTTTATTTCTATGTTGTGTTTATCCTTTATTCAAACTACATTCCTTATTGCATGTTCGAATCTAGATACTTGTGATTATAGGTCTTTGTTTGTGTCCTCATTCTTTTGAAGAAAATTGGTAAAGCCTAGGCTTTCCTTTCAAAAAAAAAGATTGCAGGTCCTTGCATAGAAAATGTTTTGTGATTGCATGCTTGTCTGAGTATTGAGAGTCATTAGAATTTTCAATAATTCATGTTGATTTAATTAAAGTTGAATTCAAATCATTTGGTGTATCACCTCATTAATTTTTAGGTATTAATATTATTTCATCCCTTTCCCCACATACACATTTAATTTTAGCTTAGCACTATTTATGAACCGGCCTATCTTCCAGAGATTTTTCTCTTATTTTAGGACAACCCACTGATGAACCTTAACTAATTGAATGTTTGAAGATGATAAGTTGATGATCACCGAGCTACAAAAAGTAAATGCAAGAAATTAAATCAATTAATGTATTGTATTTTCATTGATGTCAACCTAATATGTTATGATTACTCATACACATATTGTCACAACACTTGAATCTAAAGAGATAAAAAAATTATTATCGGTAAAGGTATACACTGAGTGATAGGGTTACCCGAGAATAGTGAACCCCAAGAAGTTCACAGTGTTGCCCAACGGACAGATAACATTGATGGACAGTGTTACCTAAGAGACACAGTGGTACCCGAGATCAATAGTACCCGAGAAAGTGTTACCGAGAAAACTAATATTTGATGACCAAAATCAACTAGAGTTAGAAAATGACAAAACTACTTATCTAGCATAGCTATATTTAGAGTTAACTGATCGATTGCTTTATTTTCATCGACTAGTTGAACTAAGGATAAGAAGAAGATTTAAAGCTAGTTTTATTCATAGTTTTCAAGGATAAATCTATGGAATAAAACTAAATCAAAGCTTTAAATACTAAAGCAATTCCTAGCGGGATTTGTGGATCAAGAAGCAATCTATGTCAAGAACAAGAAAGACAAGGAGATGAAATGGTGAAATCATGTCTATATAAAGAGACAAGTAATTCATTATGAAAAGAGGAATGTTGAATATAATTCTGGTGAAGATAGAAGTCTTCATGTAGATCTAATCATACAGGATGAAGGACAGAGCCAAGAATTCAGCAAACACCAAGAAACAGAAGCAAGATCATTCACCGCGCAGAAAAGAAGAAAGAAGGGTAGCAAAGGAACTGAAGAGAACATTGATTAGAGAGGTATTATGGACTAACAATAGATCTTAAACTCTGCAAAGTAAATTTATATTATTGAACAGATCATTTATTGTTTCAATTTAACCATTGATTCAAAAAATCTCTTAACCGAGTGGGATTTAACCATCCTTATTGTATTGAGATAATCAAGAGTGTCAAAAGGTTTTCTTGTTGACAGCATAGTGAATGCAAGGTGAAAATATAAACTGTTAGTTTTGAATCCTCTAACAAGGTCACACTTAACAGTGTGTTTGTAACCTTTAACAGGGTTGGCTCTTCACCGAGCTCACTTTAGAAGAGTGAAAATTTTGGGTTACCGGTCCCAAGTGGTTTTTCCCTTAACAAGGTTTCCACATTAAAAATTCATGTGTCAAATGTGTATATGGTTCATTTCTTTGATGTTTTTCTTTACACATTACTAAAATAGGATTGGTCAATAAACCCTAAGTTTAATTGCTACTATTCGGTAAAGATTAGAAACAGAGAAATAGTATATTCACCGAGCATTATATATATTTTAGAATTACATAAGGCATACATCTTGTAGGAATGGATGATAACTGAAGGTATTATATTTGTGATATAAGTTCAAGTTGGATTATTGGAATTATTTTTGAGGCCAATGATTCCCCCCCCCCCCCTCAGTTATTCTAACAATTGGTATTAGAGGTTTGCTGCTTGGAAGAGAGTTTCAAGAATCAAGCTAAAGATCACAAGATGAGTAAAAGGGATGTTCCTAAGATGAACAAAGACAACTTTTCATCATGGAAAAGTAGGATAAGACTCCATCTATCAGGTATTGGAAATGATGTTACACGATACTTGGATACTAAATTTGTTGCACCCACTAGACCTCTGACTGTTAATCAATTGAGAGAGAAATATGAACACAATTATATGATGATAGAACTTTCTTCTTCACTCTCTGATGCTGAATTTGAAGATGTTAAATCATGCACCACTGCAAAGCAAATGTGGAACAAACTCAAGCTAGTACCAGAGGAGATACAAATGTGCTGAGGGCTAAAGCTGAATGCCTAAGAGGAAATTTTGATGACCTAAGAATGAAAGAAGGAGAGAACATGACTTAGTATAGTAGCAAAATCAAATAGGTTGTTAATGCTATCTGTGGAGTAAGATGAGAACTTGAGGAAGAAATAGTTTTAAGTAAAATTGTGAGAACCTTACTACATGTTTATTCTATTAGAGTATCTGCAATTCAATAAATGAGAGCAGTAGCAAATAAAAATGTTACTCTTGATAGTTTGATTGGTAGAATTATTTCATTTGAGATGAATAATTATTAAAATAGTGTCTTACCAACTATTAAGTCTGCATTCAAATCTTCTTTGAAAATAAGAAAATCTAGTCACAAACACACTATGATAAATGATAGTGAAAGTGATAGTGATGAACAAGAACTTGATTAAATTGAAGCACTAATGTCTAGAAGATTGAAAAGAGGTAAAGGAATATACTTGAAGGTAAATTACCATTGGTCTATTTTTACTGCAAAGAAATTGGACATTTTTCTACAAGATGCCCTAACAAGAGAAAGATGAAAGAAGAAATGATAGATCTTATGAAAATAAGTTTTACAGAAGTGATGACTGAGACTACAGAAGCAACCAAAACTCTGACATAAGAGATAACCAAGACTATAAGGACAAATGAAAGAAGGCTTGTTACCTAGTTGAGAACAATGCTGAAAATACTGACACCGAGTCTGATGAAGATTTTGAGGTAGTATTTGTTGCTATGAAGGATGATTTAGACGAAGAAGAAAGGTATGTTGAAACTAAACTCATATCTAAAGTTAGAAAAAATGACGTCTGGATTATTGATAGTGGTTTTACTCACCACATGACTAGAGTTAAGGAAAATTTTGAAACTTTTGAATATTATAATGGTGGATCAGTTAGGATGGGTAATGAATCACCTTTCCTAGTTGAAGGAAAAGGAACCATCATGTTGAATAATTTGATCAGATGTGAAAATTCATATTGGGTGAAAGGACAACTATAATCTATTGAGTGTTTCACAGCTGAATAACACAGACACCGAGTAGCACTTGAGAAAAAAAAAGGCAAATATTTATAATGGAACAAGAAGGTTGATTGGTACTGGAGGACAAACAAAAGGTAACCCATTCTATCTTGATAATATTGAGACCACTTGTTTATTGGCTAGAAATGAAGACATTTGGTTGTGGAATAAAAGGTTATGTCATGTGAATTTTTACAACATGGTTAGGATAAGAAAGAAAAGGAAAGTAAGAGGCTCACCAAGTATGTCAAAACCTGACCATGTCATGTGCAAGAATTTTCATAAGGAAAAATGAAAAATTTCAGTTTCAAGAGAAAAACCTACACATCTAATGCTATACTAGAGTTAGTTAATACTAACTTATGTGGACCAATGAGAACAAAAAGCTATTATGGTGATAGATACTTCATTCTATTTGTTGATGACTATTCCAGGATGATGACTGTCATGTTCTTAAAAGAAAAGTCTGAAGCATTTAAGATGTTAAAATGGTATAAAGCTATAGTTGAAAAGCAAAGTGTAAAAGAACTAAAATATTTAAGAGCAGATAGAGGAGGAGAATTTATTTCTAATTAATTCACTAACTTTTGTAATGAGCATGGAATTACAAGATAGGTTTCTACGCTAAGAACACCACAATAAAATGGGATTGTTGAAAGAAGGAATAGATCAATTGTTGATTGTGCCAGAACATTGATGATTGAAAAAGGCATCACACAAAAATTTTGGAGAGAATTTGTAAGTACTGTTGTCTATACATTAAACCAAGTTCAATTGAAGAAAGAAACCATTAAGACACCTTATGAGCTATGGTATGTATACACACCAAATGTGAGTTACTTTAGAATTTTTGGAAGTCAATGTTGTATATTGAAAGATGCTAGAAATAGGAAAATTGAATCCAAAAGTGACGAAGGAATATTTATAGGTTATTCTACCAAAAGCAAAGCTTATAAATGTCTTAACAAATCCTCTAACCAAATCATTGAAAGTGAAAATGTAAAAGTGGATGAATTTGCTGAGTGTGGAAAGAAGAAAGGAACCAAAAGACTAAAACAGATTTTTCTACATTGAAGAACCTTAAACTCTTCCCGAGCAATAGTGTATCGCTACTGAGCGACAGAACAATACAACTGAGCAACAGGCTACACACACCAAGAATCAATAAAATGCTCACAATATTGAACCGAGCAATGAAGATCAAGATGAAGGTCAAAATGATGATTAGAATGATGAACAGAGATCTGAACCTATAGTTGAAAAATATGTCAGAAGACACCATCCACAAGAATAGATCATTGGAGACAAAAAAGATGGAATGAGAAGAAGAAGTAAGTCACTTAATACTAGATGTTTGATTTGTTATTTTGATCCTAAATTTGTTAATACTGCACTTGAGAATCAAGAATGGGTTAGTGCTATGAATGAAGAGATTGAACAGATTGAGAAGAACAAAACATGGACATTAGTACCTAGACCAAGTGACAAAAATGTCATTGGTACCAAATGGATATTTAGAAACAAACTAAATAAGAATGGAGAAGTCACAAGGAACAAAGCAAGATTGGTATGCAAAGGGTATGCACAAGAAGAAGGTATTGACTATGGAAAAACCTTTGCACCTGTTGCTAGAATAGGAGTAAGAATTCTACTTGCTTATGCTACTTTCAAAGGATTCAAAGTATACCAAATGGATGTTAAATCTGCATTTCTAAATGGAATACTAGAAGAGGAGGTATACATTGAAAAACCTGAAGGGTTTGTTGATCCTAACAAGAGGAACATGGTTTGTAGACTACACAAAGCCTTGTATGGATTGAAACAAGCACCAAGAGCATGGTATGAAAGACTTCACTCTTATCTCATTAAGAATTGGATTTATCAGAACAAGTGATAATAGTAATCTATATTTGAAAGGAGATATTGATGATAAATTTTTGATTGCTGAGATATTTTTTGATGATATCATATTTGGAGGTAATGATATGTTATGCAAGTCATTTGCTGATGAAATGAGAAAAGAATTTGAGATGTCAATGTTCAGAGAGATCAGATTTTGCCTTGGTCTATAGATTCTACAACAAGATGTAGGCATCTACATCACACAATCCAAATACATCAAAGAAGTTCTGAAGATATTCAAAATGGAGGACTCCAAACTAGTTGGAGCACCTATGGAAACTGGATGAAAATTGACAAAAGAAGACAAGAAAACTGAGGTAAATTAGACCTTATACATATCTATGATTGGAAAAATAATGTATGTTGTACATACTAGACTAGATATAGCACATTCAGTTGGTATAATTGCAATATTCTCTACTAATCCCAAGGAATCACACATGATTGTTGTCAAAATAATTTTGAGATATCTAAAGAATACCGAAGACTATGGTTTGTGGTATAATAAAGAAGGCAAATTTGAGCTACAAGTTTATACCGATGTTGATTGGGTTGGAAACATAGATGATAGAAAGAGCACAATAGGAGGAGAATTCTTTATGGGTGAAAGACTTGTCACGTGGATAAGTAAAAAGAAAGGATACATATTTCAATCAACTGCAAAAGAAGAATATGTGGTTGCTGCTACAAATTTCTCTAACATTTCATGGATCAAAAAATTAATGAAAGGTATGAATATGGAAATTCTTGAACTAGTAATTATCTATTGTGATAATACTAGTGCAATAAACATCTTAAAGAACCCTGTGATGCATGCTAAGACAAAGAACATAGCTACTAAGTATCATTACTTGAGGGAACAAGTACAAGATAAATAGGTGATACTAGAATATGTTTAATCCAAAGAACAATTAGTAGACATATTCACAAAGCCATTGCCAAAAGATATATTTGAGTACCTGAGGAATAGACTAGGGGTCTGACCCTTGTCTATTGGTCACTAAGCTGACTTGAAAGCTGCATCGGCCTACACATTATCAGAAGATCAATCATGTTGATGCAAGCTAGAAATGAACTTAAATGTCATATAAGTATATGAAGGTACTTATCTGCACCAAATACTTGAGATATTGTTGGCTACTATAGAGTTGTATTTCTAATGGACAGAATAATTCAATGATATATTTTTGTTTGGCATTGTTGTCAAAGGGAGAGGAATATATCCATATGAAATATCTATGATGATCATCCAAAGGGAGAGAAGAGAAATATCCATCAAAGAGAGGAAAATTCAAAGGGAGAGAAAGATTCAATGAAGTAAACCATCCATCAAAGTGAGAGAATTGAAAAAGTTAACACTGCATATCTATCCAGAAAAGGGAGAAGAGATTCTACAAGAAAGGGCGAGACAAAGACAGAATTGCTACACCTATCCATTGAAGGGAATAAAAAAAAAGGAAAAGGACTCTGCAAGAATCACATCTAAGCTAGAAGAGCTTACCGAGAGTTAGATATTTAAATTGGTTATAGAAAAATAAGTTTGGTATGTTATAGAATATTTCATATTGAGTTGATAGTATGTTGACATCAATGCCAAAGAGAGATATGGATGAATCATAACTGATTGAATGTTTGAAGTTGATAAGTTGATGATCACCGAGCTACAGAAAGTAAATGCAAGACATTAAATCAGTTAATTTATTGTACTGTCATTGATTTCAACCTAATTGTTTATGATTACTCATACACATATTGTCACAATACTTAAAGATCTAAAGAGATAAAAAAAATTTTGTTGTTAAAGGTATATACCGAGTGATAGGGTTACCCGAGGATAGCGAACCCCAAGCAGTTCACAGTGTTTCCCGATAGACAGAAAACACCGATGGACAGTGTTACCTGAGAGATATAGTGGTACCTGAGATTAGTAGTACCTAAGCAAGAGTTACTGAGAAAACTAAGAGTTGATGACCAAAATTAACTGGAGTTAGAAAACAACAAAACTACTTAGCTGGCATAGCTATATTTAGAGTTAATTGATCGATTAATTTATTTTCATTGACCAATTGAACTAAGGATAAGAAGAATATTTAAAGCTATTTTTATTCATAGTTGTCAATGATAAATCTATGGAATAAAACTAAATCAAATCTTTAAAGATTAAAGCAATGCATGGCGGGATTTTTGGATCAAGAAGCAATCTACATCAAGAACAAGACATACAAGGAGATTAAACGGTGAAATCATGTCTATATAAAGATACAAGTAATTCATTATGAAAAGAGGAATGTTGAATATAATTCTGGTGAAGATAGAAGTCTTCATGTAGGTCTGATCATACAGGCTGAAGGATAGAGCCAAGAATTCTGTAAACACTGAGCAACAGAAGCAAGAGCATTCACCGAGCAGAAAAGAAGAAAGAAGGGGAGAAAAGGAATTGAAGAGAACATTGATTGGAGAGGTATTATGGACTAACAATAGATATGAAAATCTGCAAATGAAATTTTTTTTATTGAACAGATCATTTATTATTTCAGTTTAACCATTAATTCAGAAAATTGATTAACTAAGTGGGATTTAACCATCCTTATTGTATTAAGATACTCAAGAGTATCAAAAGGTTTTCTTTTTGACATCATAGTGAATGCGAGGTCAAAAGATAAACTATTAGTTTTGAATCCTCTAAAAAGGTTGCACTTAACAATGTGTTTGTAACCTTTAACAGGGTTGGCTCTTCACCTAGCTCACTTCAAAAGAGTGAAAATTTTGGGTTACTGGTCCCAAGTGGTTTTTCCCTTGACAGGGTTTACATGTTAAAAATCCATGTGTCAAATGTGTATATGGTTCATTGCTTTGATGTTTTGCTTTACACATTACTAAAATAGGATTGGTCGGTAAAAACTAAGTTTAATTGTTGCTATTCAGTAAAGCTTAGAAATAGAGAAACAATATATTCATAGAGCAGTATATATATGTTATAATTACATAAGGCATACATCTTGTAGGACTAAATGATAAGTGAAGGTATTATATTTGTGATATAAGTTCAGGTTGGATTATTGGAATTATTTTTGAGGCCACTGATTCACCTCCCCCCCCCCCTCTCAGTTATTCTAACACCCACTACCCAAGAGAGTTTCCATGTTTCAATAGGATAGCTATATTTCACATCAAGCTACTTGTGCAATCCTGATTGACAACAATATCCTAGAGTGTTTAGTATTTCAACCTCTTTTCTAGGTTCTATAGAGAAGAAGAAAACCTCAAATTTATTTTGACTAATATCTTGGCTAGATGCTAATGCATATTATCTGAGAATTTTCATGAATTTTTGTGCTTCCCTTTTCTTCCCTACATCGAATAACATCGTATCATCAACAAACTGTCAGTGGGTTCATTACAGTTAATCCACTAGTGATTCTTATCCCTTCAATTAACACCTCCTCCTATGTCTTCCTAAGAAAATTTTGCGAAGCTTTATCCATGATGATAAATAGGAAGGGGGACAAGGGATCCTCTTGTCTCAATCCCATGAGATCTCAAAATATCCTCATGGAGAGTCAATGATAAGAATGGAGAATTTTGGGCTAGAGATGCAATAAAAGATCCAATTAACTAGTTGTTTGCAAAATCCAAAGGCCTCTAAATATTTAGATAGGAATATCCACTCCACCTTATCATAGGCTTATTTATGTCCAAATTTATGAGAATACTTAGAATTTTATTGGTCTAAATTGAATTGATTGCTTCTTTAGAAACTATTACTCCATCCAAGATGGATCTCCCTAGCATAAATCTTGTTTGTTCTACTTAGATGATATGAGGGAGGATGAGTTTCAGTCTATTATGCATTTCCTTTACCATTATATTATAAATTTTATTTCATAATTATATAAGTCTAAATTAATCCAAACTTGAAGCATTTTCTTTCTTGGGAATGACAAATATAAAGGGATTATTGATCTCTCTTAAGAATATTCCTAAATTCTATGTTGCCTCTAGGGACTTCACTAAATCATTTCCCAGTATATGCCAACCTTTTTGAAAGAAACCAGTAAGGAAATCATCTGGACCTGGTGCCTTATCTATATGTAGTTGATCTAGAGATACTTTTATTTCTTCTAGGGTAAACTTCCTATTTATCATTTTATTCTAATCCTTTGTCACTACTCTAGGTATGTTGTTGATGAAGTCATGTTGATTCCTCCAATCATATCCCTCCAAATTATTTAGAATGGATTAGAAGTAAGAGATAATGTATTGATAAACTTCCACTGTGTCTTCTAATATTGGTCCATCCTCTTTTTTCAATTTACTAATTTTTTTAATATCTCATCTTTTTTTGGTTGCATTGTAAAAGAATTTAGAGTTTTTGTCCCCTTCTTCCAGCCAAGTTTCCCTAGATTTCTACCTCCAAAATATATCTTCCTTAGCTAAGATGTCTTCATATTTCATTAATAATTCTTTCTCTTTATAATATTTCTCTTGGTCCATCCCATTCTCTATCACCTACAATTTGAAAGGTTCGATTTCTACTTCAATCTCCTCATTTTTAGTAAAGATATCCTTGAAACTTATTCCATTTTTAGATTTTTTTTTAGATCTTAGTTTCATTATGAAGAAAAATAATTTAAAGCCCAAAAACTGCTCCTCCCCCCCACCCCCACCAACTTTCTATCATGTTGAAAAAGTTTACGTCCCTCATCCACATGTCTTCAAATTTAAAGGGGCGGCCTATTGGTTTATTATCTCCAATTATCAATAATTGCACTAGAAAGTGATTAGATCTAGAGCAAGGGAGGATATTGTAGACACCTAAATTTGATTAATAATATTAATTAAATTTAGTCCTCTTAATCACATAGACACCTAAATTTGATTAATGATTTTAACTAAATTTAGTCTGCTTAATCACATTATTTATTTAGTTAATGTCAGTATTCTAGTTGAATTAATTTAACTAATTATCTATAGTCCAATTAATTAATAGGAACCCATTTCTATTTAATTAATTAGTCCCCTTCTATTAATTTAAACAAATACACTTATTTATTCTAATTAATTCATAATTTCCTAAATTCTTCCACTAGGGATTAAATAAATTTATTTAATCCAATTTGAGCACATGAATCCTAACTTTGACCCTCATCTAACCTCACTCCAACTAACTAAACCATGATTCCAGCCACCTATCCCACTTTCCTACTAATCAATCTGAATCTCCACCTAATCCCTTCCCTAATCATTTGCACATTCCTGATCAAATAGGATTAACCCCCAAAGTCAAATCTTGTCCATGTTAACCTTAAATACGCCATCTAAGTGTGTAAAACCCCACATGGGTCTCTTAAACACTTGTCCCCTCAAAATGAATTTGTAATTTATTTTCACATTCTCCAACATTCCTTTTGGAATATTAGACAAGAAATGCCTTTATGGAAAATCTACTTGACCCCCCAATTCCTCTCAAGCCCTCACATGTTGACAATTTTTAACACCCTATTGAGTGTGAGAAAGCACAATACATGTGCTCTTCTCTCATTGCATCTTATCCCTCCATGAGCCTTCAATCCTGATTGTCCATCTCCCTTCTCCAAATTTATAAATTGAGGAATCCTTCCTCATTTCATCATCCACCTTTATGCTATTGTTATCATGCCAAATCCACTTAAAATTCATCAAATGATAACCTTATAATTTTCAAATCCCACTATAATCCTTAAATTTTGAGAAATATTGGAGCATCTAAATCACCATTGTGAGTACACATATCAACTCTCTACATTGGAAAAATCATTGCAACAAGGGATTCTTTGGGTTTGTTTTGAGGTTTGCATCCCCTTTTATTGTTTTATTTTTCCCTTATGTCTTATCTTTATGTCATTTTGATTGTGTAGTTTTAATGTTTTAATCTTATTATTGCATTACTTTTGGACTCACACTTTCATTGCACACATTCTAGCTCATCCAACGAGACCCTTTTCGCGAGTCAAATCTTTTTTTTTTGTATTTTTTAGTGATTATTATTATAGATTCTAACTTGTTGCATTAGAAAACATGGGATTGAAGGCTCATCTATGCCTTGGTGAAATTATTTTTGTGTAGGTCACTTTATTATAAGATGACTATTTTCACTAATAAGTTGTGGGAGTGGCATAGAAGTTGAGGGAATGCTTTAGTTATTAGGTATAATTCTCTATCTTTCTATATTTTTTTAGGAATCATAGTATTGCTACCAGAAGCCATGAGAATGAGACTTTAAATTGTGAGTTATCATTCTTTGTAACTTTTATGCTCTCATTTTTTTGTTTTTTTATATTTATGTGTTCCTATGGGTTTGGACTGATAGCTTGTGGCAACGCGTTCTTTCAAAATTTCTATTTATCAATTTTTCAAATCTACTGGGTTTGAATTGTCAACTTGTAGGAAAGTGTTCTATTATTTATGTCTGACTTTGTTTGCACATTTTGTGGGTTCAAGTTTACTTCATGCAGGTTTTTAGGTAAATTTAATTTTTGTGGGTTTCTAATGTGGAGCTACAGGAACATGATTTCTCTATTTTCCAACTAATGTAGCGGATATTATACTTGATCATATCACTATTTTCTAACCCATGTGTTTCTTTTCTTGTGGTTATATTTTTGCAATTTTTTATTACCACAAACTCCCTACTAATGTTTTGTTGTAGGAAGAGGGGGAGTTTTATCAAACCAAAAATCTAAAATTAATCATGTGTTTTTATTAGCATAGGAACACTTCAATTTATTAAAGGGAAAGAACAAATATCTTGTGTTTTTAGTGCATTTGCACATTAGTGCAGGGTGGACCTACCATTGCACCAAGTATCCTCTCACATCCCTTTAGGCTCTTGGGTGTAAGAGAAAGGTGACAACAACACCTACCATTTTACTTTTTTAGAAAAAATGGGCCTACTTTGGTGGGAAAAGAGGTGCTCACTTGAAGAGATGACTAAAAGTAGTTTTTCCTTTGAGATACTATATAATAGGGGAGAGGTGAAAGCTAATACTCCAATTGGAATATACACCCAAGGTATGAATTGATTGTGGATCATCTAATACGGTTTGCTAAATATTTTAGTAGGTTGTCTCACAATGTCCATATGGGATAGTATTCCTTAAAGTTCTCCCACTACAAACCTTGTTTTTAGTAGCCCAAATCCTATGCTTTGTTGTTCAGGGTGTGTGCATCATACCCCATATATATTCCTCATGTATCATTCTTAATGAGATAGGAAATCATTGGTTCATATGGTTTTTGAGCCTTCGAGGTAAGAGGTCAAGTGTGTCGATGCCATGTTGTTGGAGTGAGCACCACTTGATTCTCTATTTTTCAATTTTTTTGTGGTATACCTATGTTGTGGGATCTCTAAGAAGAAGTATCCACTTTTTATCCTAAGATGTAAATTCTTACAAGTGTTTTCATTTTCAAAAAATTCATGTTATCATTTGGGCTAATCTAGACTCCACAAAATGTGCAAGTTTGGTTGTATTTTTGTGTTTTATGTGAGTGTTTCACAAAGAAATTATCTTTTCCAAAAATATCAATAATAATTGTCCAAATTCAGTCCAAAATCCATCAAAACTTGTTATTTTAAGTATAGCAATTATTCTTGTGGTTTTTTTTGTGAAAATGCGGGATCATCGTCAGTCGATCATCTTTTTGTTCATGCAAGTTTGCAATCTACATTCATGAGATTACTATAAATTATAGTCATCTTCTCTTCCTATGGGTTCTCTCTGTAAAAATCCAAATTTTTTATTTATATCTTGTTCCAGTTAATCATATTTTTTTTTTAGGTTTTCTCTATTAACCCATGAGATTTCCATTAAAATTATCACATCTTTATCTTGTGGGTTTGCTATTATATCCTACAGGTTTTCTACCTACATGATTTTGTAGTAATCATTATGTCTTCCTCTATGTTTTCCCTATGAACTTGTAGTATTTCTATCATTTATAGACCTTGGGTTTTATGTTGTGTTCTCACGAAATTACACTCACTATCTAAATTAAAATTGTCACATCATTATCATATGGTTTTGAATTGAAGTCATGTGAGATTGATTTGTGCTCCTGTGGGATTGCATCTTATACCAAAATATCATAAAAAAATTAAACTTGTGGATCTGTACCATCTTCCATTGGGTTTTCATTGTCTCAAAATATAACATTTTGTCCATCTAACATCACCATTATCATCTATATTAATCCAAAAAATGTCATTATTATCATCTCCCATTAGATCTCCCTTTTTTCCTAATATCCTAAGCTAGTAGAGTCATCTTCATCATCCCTCGTCACCTTCCATCTTCTTTAAATTCAATCCCTTATTCCATTCTATGTTTATTGTTCATAATAATTTAAGCTTCAATATTTCATCCATCTTCATCCTTCATCCTTACCTTACTCATTAATTAATTTTCATGTCAAAATATTATTATAATGAGTTTATTCATCCTACCTTTCTTCTGATTTATCTCATCTTGATGATGATGAGAGTCTTGTTGATCAAGATGCATTTGATGCTCTCATCCTTAGAAATATTTATCTAAGTGTCCTAAAAAATCCAATCATTCATCCAAGCTATTTTACTATGCCTCCATGCATACCCACTAGTACTCGTCATACCTTTGACAAGGAAAATACATCATGTCATCCATCCATGTCTCCCTCCTATGTCACACCTACATGTCCCCCTTGTGTAACATTCACACCTCCATATTATCCTATATTCATATCCCAAACTCTATCTTTTCACAAAAACATTATCACCTACATCCCTAATATGAATCCACTATCTTTTTATCCTCCAAACCATTTTTCAATTCATTCTCCTATTCCTCTAGTTAATCCTATCCATCTAATCCATCACCATCATCACCCCACTATTCCTAACCCATCATCCTCTCTATCCTATCTAACTCCTCCACATACTTTATCCTAACTCAATCTATCATATGTTCCTTCATAAACTAATCCACTATCATCCACTTTGTTCTATCTCAATCCAATCCCAACTTCCATTCTACAATCCATCTATGTACCTTAATCAACTTTATGTGATATGACTCAATATGTTTCTCCTCCCCCATGAAGTCATCAATATAGTTCACAGGTCTCCTCTATACCTACTTACATGAAATATCCATTCATTTCATCCTCCACATTCACTTCTACATGATCATTTAATCAACCAAGTTTACAAGCCACTTCCACGCCTTCATATGTGAACTATCTTATCTTCTTTCCATCTGCACACACTAATCAGCTACCTCATCCTCAAGCACAAAAGTCTCCAAGAATCTTCACAAGGAAACCATCATAGTATTCAACTCCTAAACTTGATGGATCATCTCATCCCACTCCATCATGTCAGGCCACTAATGATGATGCCCTTACACCTCCAACCCCTATCATTTACCTTCCACATCCCCACACCTATCATTTCCCTTCCACCTCCAACACATGTCTTTCATCTTCTATATCCTAACACCATTGAAGCCCTCCCATTAATTGATTCAATCTAGCTATGATCCCCATATTCTCCTAGCATCACTCAAACCCAATCCAATGAATCTTAGGAGTTCATCCTCCTTCCATCCACCCCAATTGAAGAGCCTTCCATCCCCCATTTGAAGGATCTATCCATTAACTCCCCATCACACCATCTACATTAATTCATTCCTACCATAACCTTTTCCCAGAGTATGTCAAAATATCCATTGAAACAATTCAAAATCCTAGCACTCCACCCACTCCATCTTAAGATCCATTACCATCCCCTCATCCAATTCAAGGTCAAAAAAATCTAGTCTACTTCACTCCATGATCCTTATTTTTGTGTGTGTATTTTGTGGACCTTCAAGCTGCAACACAACACTTTAATATGTCATTTCATTAGTGAGATAAATATGAAATAACAAAGTAAAAACACATATACATCACTAAAATTGACATATTTCTCCTTATCTAAGAAGAGTATTAAATATATTATAATTTTCCCTCAGATTATGCATAAATTAGTCACACATTCATGCTTAGAATGGAAGATTTAAAGAATGCAAGCTAAATGTTCAATCAAAGTTCATTTTAAGAGCTCCAAATGAAATATTATAACAATTATAATAATTTGAGATAAAATGCATTTAGAAATTAGGATAGCATAAGTTTTAAAAAATGAATTCTAAAATTAGGGGCAGCATAAGAGTGCTTTCAAATTTCTAAGATTATGGGCCCATTGAGCTCAAAATTCATTCCTTTTATAGAAGAATTTGAGGAATCAGAGGTAAAGATTTAATGGTGAGGAAAGGTGGAGATTGAATCCTTGGTGATCCATGTGAGGTGATCTAAGTGATTCAACTCTCATTGGCTAATGGATTGACTTTCCATTTTGCAAGTGAGGAGTTGTAATTAGGAGGTTTTATTTAATTCCTTTTAATTAATTACCTTAGCCATGTATTTAATTTTTTTGATTTAATTGATTTAATTTGCTAAGGAAATTAATTTAATATAGTGATAAGATCACTTTGATTTTAGGAAATTAAATTTGATTTAAATGAATTATGCCAATTAATTAAAGAATTGTCTTGACATAATTAGGGTTATGATCAGACTTAGGGAAAATAGGGTCTCTGGTCAAAACAGACCAAATTAGGGTGGTTACATTTAGCCCTGTTTGAATTGATGTATGAGCAACACATTAATTCAAAGAATGTTTGATATTGACTTCAGAAAGTTTGAGAATTCTCTACTTGATTTAATGAAATGTCTGATGAGATCAGTCTCGCACTTGATTGAGCTAAGACTAATAGTATTGAATTTTAACTTTATCGAACAAAGGTCAATAGAAAAAAGATCTAAAAGATACCAATTATGAACTTGATCGAATGAGAATTGGCAATAATAACTCCAAACTTGATCAAACAAAGCTCAGTATGAAGCTGCCAAGAGCTTAATAAAGATTTGAGAATATGTAGACATAGATATCCAACTTGTGAGAACCAAATCCTTCTATCCAACAGTCCCAACTTGATCGAAGGAAACTGCCATGCCCCTTTTCTTTTGATGACGAAGTCATTTTAATGCTTTTGAGAAAGAATTTGAATGATTTTAAGTGTGACCATGCCCCCTTAGGAATGAAATTGAAGGAAAAAGAATAAAATCCCTCTAGAGAATGATATATCACTTGAACAAATCAATTGGATTGAGAAAGAATCAATTAGAAGAAATGATGAAGAAAAGGTGTGTTAAGAGAAAACATAATTTTACAAAAATAACTACGTGAAAATATGAGTTTTGAGTCTGATAAAATGATTTAGGACCAAGATTTTGATTAATAATGTGCAATTTGTTGATAGAGAACCTGGAAAACTGATTGCATAAAGTCGGCGAATCATTTTTAGAACTTGTATAGAAATTCTTCATTTTTGGGAGACTGTCATAAAATTTGTAGTATGTTGTTGAAAACATCATCTGCGCATTTGATTTTGTTCTTGACTGATCAGAAAAGAACAAAATTGAATTTTGATAGTTTGGGAAGAGTTTTGGAGCTCCTAAATAGCTCAAAAAGGTCAATATATATCTCAAAAGTTACTTTTTACCCATTCATTTTCACTTTTATACTCAGTAAATTCAGAGCTCTATAGAGAATATGGTGGTCCCCATGGAGAAACATCGATTCAAGCTTGCATGTTGACTTCAGCGTCTAACTGATTATGCGCCTCCGGTGAGTACATCGATACCTACCTTTTCATGTTTTCAGTTTTCATTTTTTTCCATTTTTGTAGGAGTTATTAAGCTTTCAATTTTGTTTTGTACCCCGTGTCCTGGGTCACATCCAGTTAATTTTGTGTCGCATCCTATTTTTACCCAAAATCCTAGCTCACATCCTTTGATTTTAGGATCGCATCCCATTTTCTAATCTTGCATCGCATAAGGTAAAATTTTGGTAGTCTTTGAATTTGGTCACGTCTTGTGAAAAAAGGATCACACCCCATGTCCCATGTCGCATCCTGTCAAAATAGGGTTGCTTCCCTGATTCCCCATCGTATCCGGGAAATCGCACATTGCATCTAGTGTTTAGGATCACACCCCATAAAAACACATTAATTTTCAGTTTGGGAGTTAGGTTTTGTCCAATTTTGACTGTTTTTCTCTTTCTGAAGGCCAAAAAGACTGAACTGATAGCTTTTCTATGTAGTTTCCTTAGATAGGATACCGATTCGAACCTATATTTGTGTTATGTTGATAGATTGATTTTGAGGTAGTGTCCTTTTGAGGACCTCATCCAGGATGAGTCCTTGCTTTATCTTGGGCCTTGACACCTACAGAGTTATAGATTATAGCACATTTGGGTTTGACTTCACTTATAGATTTACCCGACATTAGGGTAAATTGGGGGTTGTTGACTGCTCTTGCCGAGAGATGGCATTCAGAGAACAACACTTTTCATCTCCCAACTAGTGAGATGACCATCACACTTGAGGATGTGTGGTTCATTATGCGTATTCTAGTGATGGGTCGAGAGGTTCAGTTTGAGTCACGCTCTGCAATTGCTATTGCTTTTTCTCGGAGATATTTTGGAGATTAGATCATAGTCTGTTGATATTTGACATGGGATTATATGTGTGATCATTATGATCGATTAATTTTATATCTGGATGGGTTTATTGGAGGAATCCTCATGCCTGACCGAGGACATCATATATTTATGCGCGACTAGGTGGAGACCTTGGAGCATATGATTGTTTCGTCTCACAGATTTGGCTAGGATAGCTATATCTTGGCCCACATGTATCGAGAGTTGCATGAGATAGTATATGAATATTCACACAGCATGACAGTTAGTATCCTGATATTATAGATCTGGGTCCAGGAGAACATCCCAATTACACAGTCAATTGTAGATAGATAGAGGGCACCTGAGCATCCTTATGTCTATATGTATGCAGGTTTTATTCAGTAGCCCCATCTAGGCAAGGTAGAGTACTGGCACCATGTCTTAGATGATATGACAATTTTTATATGGAGGTTGTACTTAGATTGTGAGGATTGGACCTCAGATAGGAGACAAATGCCTTATTTTTTCTAGAGTAGGTACTTGATTGGCAATACCCGTTACATTTTACAGCAGTTTCTTGTTACTCACATGCTGTGATAGTATGGTCGTGTACAGAGAAGATCACAATATTTGACAGCATACACTCGGAATCGCGATGAGGAGCCTCTTTGGGGGGTTAGATTGGTATATGAGACCACTCAGTCGGAGATTAGTCAGATGGTCACAATTGGGTGGGATTATCTCATTGATGTTGCACATGCGAGTTGTTCTGATGGTTATCTTGCACATATGTTGCATTATCCCTTTCTGTGTTTCACAGCTCCTAAGGAGGTATCTCATCGCATAGAGGATTCTCTAGATTAAGATTCGGTAGATGATAGACCTATTAGAGGTAAAGGAAGAGCCTAGAGAGATAGTGGAGGTGGGGTTAGGAGAGATGCTAGATGCCCTCCTTTGAACAGAGGTCAGGGAAGTGGTCGGGATGATCACCGAGATGATGGAGATGATAGGGGTGGTGGTGGATTAGGTGGTGGTGTGAGTGGTAGCGGAGAGGGTGTCAGTGGAAGATGGACTCACTTTAGGTTTGTGCCTCCATGGGTGGATCTGGGTCCATTATTGACCAGAGAGAAGCAACGATAATAGAAGAGGCCACCAGGATAGGTACCTAGTGGAGGAGGTGGCTCTCCTAGATTGGATCCTCCCAGGGATACAGGTAGAGATTCTAGCAAGGATGGAGATGCCCTTTCACAGTGTCATAGGGAGCATGAGAAGCTTAGAGCTTGCATTACTACACTGGATACAATATTGGCTGACAGAGACTGACAGTTAGAGTTGATGAGAGTCAAGAGAGATATCCAGGCTTGTACATCTACTCATTAGGGCCAGAGATCTGCGTATTATTTTACATTGTATTGTGTGGTAGTTCCAGAGGGACAAAGAGCTTAATTATATTCTCGAGAGGCATAGAATTCAGAGGGAGCTATGCCCCACCAGCTCCTCATGTACCACCTCCTCCTCCTCCAGATCAGGGAGAGGGAGGCAGTCAGACCTGATACTATTCTATTGATTTTTGAGACATATTTTGTATATTGATCCTTTTGAGATCATCCATTGTACTTCATATTTTTATACATATTTTTTTTTTTCATCATGATTATACTGATACTCTTTTATAGACAGTTCCACATTTTTTATCTATTCCATCATTGATATTTATCTAAGATAGCTACTTCTGATCTTGATATGTTCACGAGCTCTCTTTCTTGATAGATGTTTAGATTGATGTACATGTGATTATGTACTTGGTATTTTGATGAGTTAGATTAGATTCATGTGATGACAATATTTATGCTCTTTGATTTATTACTGATATATAAATTTGTTTAGATGATTCTAGATGAATATGTAGATGTATGTTTTTGAGATTTTCTTTATGCAAATATATGTATGGATGCACTTAGGATGTAAAAGAAACGCAATGCTTGAATTCTTTGTTTTTGTATTTTCTCTTTCTCATTTATGAATGCAAAATGTATGCCATGGATATGCAATGACATTAATATTAGTAATATAGATTAAGTAGTTAACTTGGATTTTGGATGAACCAGGAAATCATTTTGAGCTCAAGTCCTTATGTTGTTCTAAAAAATGAATCATACAATCTGTAAATGCATCTACATGCAGACTCTTAGGACTGTCACTAATTTGCATACATTGTAGTACTGTTATCATCATTGGGCATTTTTGTAACAGACATCATCAAATAGTACGACTATCACTAATACCCACAAGGTATCATGAAAGTATGAATACTATCTGTATTGGATGCAATGTCAAAAATAAACCTAAGCATCAAGGCATAGAAGTGAGGATGACTAGTCAATTGTCTTCTTTTTCTTTTAAGAATCATCTTCTATTTGTGTGTAATATGAGATATGTGACCCACAATGACCTTCAATATTCATATCCTTGGGTACATAATGTGTCATACACCTTACTTAGAATCTGATTTAGAAATAGACAAGGAAATTGGTTCAACCTCACCGTAGTTTACACATAACAAGGATCAAGATATATGCAGCTATCCACTCATATTGGAAGATCTTACCATAAACATCCAAGTTAGGTGAAATTTATAGGATCATTGAAACAATCACCATACGCAGAAAACCAAGAAAATATTATGCCCCCTATCCTTGTGACTCTTTATCATTGAATAGACATCATGGAGTAACTCGGAAGACATAACAATCACCAATTGATAATCAATCAAAGAAAATTCATAACTGTTCATATGCCCCTAGTTTGAAACATCATCGAAGCATAAAAGAGTCATAATCAAACCGAGATCAGTCTATATGTGTTTTAAGTAGTATTGAGAAATATCGTTGATTCATTTGTGTAAGATAAGAAATATTGCATTTAAATATGATATTATGTTATCTTACATTTAAAGGAATGTGTGTTTTGAAATGTAGGGGGTAAATAAGATGCTCTCCTTTTATCCTCAGATATACAAATGAAGGATCCAAATTGATTAACCCAAAAGAAAGGATCAATGCATAAATGAATCAATCATTTGGAAATAAGAGAAAAGATGAAGATCTTAAATACCCGTTTATTTATTTGAATGTGTGATAGATTTAGAAATATTAATAACCTTAATTGAATTGAATAGGAGAAAAGTACTAACCTTGAAATGTTGCATATCTGAAGAATGTTGTTTTCGGGGGTCTACACTCAGTTTATGGAAAATCTGAGACTGGATCTAGAATAGAAATGTAGAGATGAACAAAACCCAAAAATCTTTTTCTGTTCTGACGTAATTCCTATTTGCACCCTCAAGTCAATGTCACCATTGACCCAGAATTTCCAATTTTTACCTAGGGAAGAATCAACCCAAAAAGTCTCCGACAGGAAATCTATTTTCGGATCTTGAAAGTTTGCCAAAAAGGGTATCCAAATTTTCACTCTGATCTGCTATTCTGAACCTATACCTACAAGAAAAATGGATTGTTTGTTGGGGGGAGGGGTTTGCCTTGGTCAAACCCTAGTTTTGGAATTAGCCTCAAAGTTTAATTGAAATTACATAAGTAAAACAAAGTAAATGAACAAATTAGACTTGCTTATAGAAGTCCTTGTGGTGGATTGAAATCCATGTATCCACAAGTATGTATGCACCAAAAAGGATGTAGAATGTAGAATGTAGAAGAGGCTTGGAAGAATGTGGATGGAGAAATCTTCAACAAGAGGGCTCCATGGAGCTTGAATCCTTCAATGGCCACCAATGGATCTTCTTGATGATATAAGTGCTTGAATTCTTGAGAATGGATGATTGCTTAAATGTCTACTTGGATTTCTTCAAATCTTGCTTCTTTACCTTTGGATCTCACTCTTCAAGTCTTGAAAGTTGATGATCATGGTTGCTTGTGGTTAGAGAAAAAGAGAGGAGAAAGCTTCCTTTTATATGAAACTAGGGCACAATCTTTTAGAGAGGTCTACATAGGAGAATTAAATTACAATTAGACCCATACCCCTAGAAGAGGGCCTATATTAAATATAATTTAAGATTTGTTGTTTTGAAGATCGAAACAGCCGACCGGGAAGTGGAAATTAACTTTCTCCAAAGACCAACATCTGGAAACCCTAAAATTCTAGAATTTGAACCCCAAGCCTGAAAAATGTTGATTGTGACCTAGGTCAAGGTTGAGGTTTACCTTGACCCTGAGGTCAAAGTCCCAGTTTTTCATTTCAGAGTGTGAGAAATAGACTAGAAAAAGTGGAAATGGGCCAAAACAGGGGGGAAAAGCTAGATCTAAGTCAGGGACCCATTCAAGGAACTTGACATGAACCCAAACCACTTACTCGGAAGGCTAAAATAGTCTACAATGGAAGTTCTTCCAATTTATGACTATACATTTAGCCCCTATTTTAGGAAGAGTATGAACTCAACGTAAACTCTTGGTAAAGGAGATCATAAAGAATAGATGATCTTATTGAAATCAAAAGGGGCAAAGGAATCCTCAAGACCTCAAGGGACTTGAGTCTTTATCAACCCTAAGATCATGATAAGAGAGACATCACCAATTAAGGAGAAAGAGAGAGAGAGTGTGGTTACCTCTCCCAATGAGAACTTATGTCCCATTGTGAACCACAGAAGAAAAAAGTGCAACTAGAAAGATGGAGTTGAACCGCCTAGTGAATGTGGCTACTCACTATTCAACCCATCAAGGAGATCTATCTTAAAGACACCTTCCAACCTTAAGGGATAAAAACATTGTAAATTGAAACTAGAGGGATCAAGAGATCTATGTAAATCTAAACTGGAGGGATCAAGAGATCCTATAAAGTAAAATATCCATGCTTTAAGGATTAGTCTTTAATCCATAAAGGGAAAAGGTTTTAAGTTTTGAAAATATTTTGAATGTGCGTGTGTGCAAAAAGTGAGTAGAGCATATTCCCCCATGTTAAATTCATTTCTAACACTTTAACAACAGCAATGGCTTTCGTGGAAACATAAACAACTCTACTGATTATGTTTCCACTATGAGATGCCCCAAACAAAGACAAATCAAGGGAAATATCACATAAACATACAAAGAACACAGAAGGGATCTACCTACTGTGGGGTCAGTATTATCATAGGATAATATGTATGATATTATTGCAAATGAATTGACATCATTCCCCAAAGAAAGTAGAACTACAATCACAATGGAGGAAAGAAAACTCAAGAGTTACAAAGAAGAGTCTTTTCAGACCACAACATGGAGACCAAAAAGAATCAGTGCTACCATGTCGTAGATCCAAGAGGACTACACAAGGAAAAAGTTTATGAATAATAGCACAAGTACAACATAACATGAAAACTACATATAGAAGAGTAAAGATACATATAGAGGAATTATACAACAGGTTTGATTCCTTTATCACCTTGAACCAACAAAGTAACAAGGGTCGTATAAAAGAGTAACAAACATTTAGTAAACACATTACAAGAGAAGCACAATACAACATACAAACACATAAATGGATACCATGAAGGATAAGCCAATCAGGCGCATCATCTACTCTCCCCATCTCAGTTTGTATCATTTAGGGAAGGTGGGAAACTCGTAATAGGAACTATATCCAATATAGTAGGAATAATAGCCAACTCCAAACAAGGATCCTCTTTAGAATCATGTTGCTCGATACTAGGTGTAATTATCAATTGATTTGAAAGCATATGAGGTAAATCAGTATCAAGATTGATGGTCTCATATTCATCACTAAGATCAATAGGATCATCAAGAGTATCCTCCTCATCAAGATTAATTATATTGGGATCTAACATGCGAATAGGATCATCATACTCATTCATCTTAACATCATTATGAATATTAACTTCTTTCAACACATCAGGCATAGGTTGGTCAAAAGAAGGTAAAGAATTTTGAAGAACAGAAGAACGGGCCCTAGAATTAGCTCTACGCTTCTTACAACGTTCATTAGAAGATTTTTTACATTTTTGTTTGTTTGACACATGTGGATAATTAGGAGGAATAACAACTGATTTCTTCACAAGTTCAGTAGGAGGGTTGGTAGGATTCACAGTAGGCTGAGAAGCAACAATGGGAATTTGAGTAATAGAGCTAGTAGTAATGGATAAAGGAGGTATAGGAGTGGGTAAAAGACCACAGTTAAGATCTATCTAAGGCATTCTTAACTTGACAATATTGCAATTTTTATAGGCCTGATATGAATGCAAAAATGTTGTCAGGGTGAGGAGGACACGAATTAGGTAATGAAGGCCAAAAGAAATCAAGAGTAGCACAATCTCTAGGCCTATAAGGTTGATACAAACTATGATTAATCATTTTTACTTCTCCATTATGAATGAAATTAAGACATTTATGAATAGGAGAAGCAATAGCATGCATAGAAGTTATCCAAGAAAAACCAAATTTGACTTGAAATTGATTAGAAGTAGGAACAAAAATGAAGGTAGTATCTACAACCTTGCCACAAAGTTCAACAGGAAAGTTAATACAACCAAGTGCAAGATAGAGAAAACCATTGCAAGTTTGGATCCATGCATCTAATGGATCATAATAGTCACGTTGTAGGTTTTTCATAAAAAGGTTTTCCTCGGTAATAAAATTTATTAAAGATGTGGTATCAAAAAGATAACCATGTGTAGGTATCTTAGAAATCCTAGCATAAATATAAAGGGGACCCTTGGGAGCCTTAATAGTCTCATAATCATCAAAGGTAATTGAAAGTTCTTGAGGTCGCTTATCCTTAGTTTGTTTCTGAGTTTTAGGTGGAACTTAAAGTTGAGGTGGAGGTGAAGGATCTTGAACATTAGGTTGAGAGGAAATGACACACTCCACATGATTAATAATGTGATTAAGATCATCCATCTTTGAATCGTAAAAAATATCCACAGAAGATGGTTGAGTGATGGTATTAGTATCATGTGTAGGTAGAGGATTCATATAGATTTGAAAGTTTTGATGAGGAGGAGAGATAGATTTGTTCCCATTACAATCAAAATTATCAACAGATAAAGAATTCAAATAGATTAAGTCTTGAACCTTATTCTTTAGAGAATAACATTTTTCAGTATCATGGCCATTTTGGTGATGGTATTGGCAAAAATCTTTAGAATCAAAGGATTTTGAAGCTATCATAGTAGGAAGGAGAGATTGAATAGGAGACAAGGTAATCATATTAGCACTTAACAACTTACTCATAATATAATGTAAAGATTTAGAGAGAGGAGTAAACGTACAATTCATACGGAAAGCAGTGGATGCAAAAGTGGCATTGTGGGATGCAACAACAAATTGATCAGTAACCGCATTCATCTGTTTATTAATCTTGATATAGTTGTTAGGTTTCTAAAACTTATTAGGATTAGGAGAAGTGTCACTCTTATCAACTGGAACATGATCCATTGGAGCATTTCTCTCAAATTGACTCACTTGTAATTGATAATGATGAAGCACTGCACAAAGTTATTGAAAAGAGGTAAATTTAGTAAGAAGAATCTTATCTGTAATATCATTTTGTAAATTTGAAATAAACATATGCTGAATATCAATATCAGGAACAAGATAAGAAATCTAAGCATACAAATGCTTAAATCTACCAATAAAGTCAGTCAAATTTTCCTTAATGTTTTGTTTATAATGCATTAAATCAGTTAAGGAAACTTGTAGACCAATGTTCTTTTTAAATTGTTGGATGAAGGTATTAGCAAGTTTAGGAAAAGAATCAATAGAATAAGGAGGTAAAGAACAATACCATTGGAAAGAATTATCACAAAAAGTTATAGCAAATAGTTTAGCTAAAATCCTATGGTCATGAGCATAATCACTACAAAGGATTTGAAATGTTTTAACATGAGTAATAGGATCGCCTTTACCATTGTATTTCTCAAGATGAGGCATATTGGTTTGCTGAGGGACAATAGCATGAATAATGTCTAAGGATAAAGGACTACCCATGTCATATGTAGGAATGCTAAACTTGGATTGGGTTAAGGATGAAATTTGTTGTTGTAAAGATGACATAGTTTGAGCCAAACTAATAATTATGGAATCATTAGAAGACATAGGTGGCATAGAAATATTAGGAACACTAGGAAAAGTGTAGGAAGTAGCAGGAATGGAAGACACAACTGGTGGAACATTTGGAACCACATTTGGAAGGGGATTTGAATAAGTAAAAGGTACACTATGATATGAAGGTTATGAGGTAGGTAGAGATACTGGTGGAACACTCATATGAATAGATGAAATTGGGAGAGATGTAGTCATCAAAGGAGGAGTATAAGTATGAATTCTAGGTAAAGGAATAGAAGAAGGTCCCTTACTAGTGACATGAGGAGTAAATCCTAGATCTTGAGCCTCTTGTGCTAAAGGTTTAACATTAAAATGTACAATATGAGTGATACCACACAAGATATTAATACCTTGATCACTATCATGAAGGAATTTCTTAAGAACCTCTATAGCTTGGATGAAATCTTGATTATGGTTTTCTTGAATAAGCCAATTTCCCATTTTATCAAGTTTGGTTGAAATTTTTTGCACTTGTTCAGGAGGAACTCTTAAAGCATCATCCTCATCATGAGATGAGTGAGAATATTTATGCTCCTTAGAAGGATTGGAATCATGAGTGATCAAATTTTCATCTGGGATCCTATGGAAAGGAGAGGAAGATTTAGGATCAAAAGAACCCATAACTCTATGACTTCTTCTAACTGGGATACTATAAGTACGACTAGAAGTGGTAAAGCTCATACACTAATGCATTGCAAATGAACTAATTTAGGAAACACAAGATTTTGATTTTTAATAATTTTTGAAATGTAAATGCAAGAACATAAAAGAAAGCTAATCTAATATGTATGCAAGATCTAACATAAAATATGTAAATCTAACACCAAAAAGAAAGAGTTGTCTATTGTGGGTTCACCAAAATGTAAGATAAGAAATGTTACATTTAAATATGATATTATGTTATCTTACATTTAAAGGAATGTGTGTTTTGAAATGTAGGGGGTGAATAAGATGTTCTCCTTTTATCCTTAGATATACAAATGAAGGATCCAAACTAACTAACCCAAAAGGAAAGATCAATGCATAAATGAATCAATCATTTGGAAATAAGAGCAAAGAGGAAGATCTTAAATACCCATTTATTTATTTGAATGTGTGATAGATTTAGAAAGATTAATAACCTTATTTGAATTGAATAGGAAAAAAGTACTAACCCTGAAATGTTGCAGATCTAAAGAATGTTGTTTTTGGGGGTCTGCACTCAGTTTTGGAAAATCTGAGACCAGATCTGGAATAGAAACGCAAAGACTAACAAAACCCAGAAATATTTTTTTGTTCTGGCATAGTTCCAATTTGCACCCTCAATTCAATGTCACCATTGACCCAAAATTTCTGATTCTAACCTAGGGCAGAATCAACCTAAAAAGTCTCTGACAGGAAATCTCTTTTCAGATCCCAAAGTTTTACTGAAAAAGGGTATCTGAATCTACACTTTGATCTATTGTTCTGAACCTATACCTTCTAGTCTTGAAAGTTGATGATCATGGTTTCTTGTGGTTGCTTGTGGTCAAACCCTAGTTTTGGAATTAACCTCAATGTATAACTAAAATTGCATAAGTAAAACAAAGTAAATGAACAAATTCACCTTGCTTGTAGAATTCCTTGTGGCAGATTCAAATCTATGAATCCACAAGTATGTATGCACCAAAAAGGATGTAGAATGTAGAATTTAGAATGTAGGATGTCTCCAACCAATTTATTGTAGATCTTAAAAACCAATCTTTAATGGGTTTTTGAATAGGAAGATGCTTGGAAGAATGTGGATGGAGAAATCTTCAACAAGAGGGCTCCATGGAGCTTCAATCCTTCAATGGCCACTAATGGATCTTCTTGATGAGAGAAGTAATTGAATGCTTGAGAATGGATGACTGCTTCAATGGCTACTTGGCTTGCTTCAAATCTTTCTTCTTCACCTTTAGATTTCACTCTTCAACTCTTGAAAGTCGATAATCATGGTTGCTTGTGGTTAGAGAAAATGAGAGGAGAAAGCTTCCTTTTATATGAAACTAGGGCACAATCTTATAGAGAGTCCTACATAGGAGAATTAAATTCCAATTAGACCCATACCCCTAGAAGAGGACCTATATTAAATATAATTTAAGATTTTTTGTTCTGAAGACCAAAACAGGTGACCCGGAAGCGGGAATTAACTAATCCAAAGACCGACATCCAAAAACCCTAAAATTCTAGAATTTGATCCTCGGGCCTGAAAAAGGTCGATTGTGACCTAGGTAAAGGTTGAGGTAAACCTTGACCCAAAAAGGTCAACCTTGACCCTAAGGTCAAAGTCCTTGTTTTTTAGTTTGGGGTGTCAGAAATAGCCTGGAAAAAGTAGAAATGGGGCAAAATAGGGGGAAAAAGCCAGATCCAATTCAGGGACCCATTCAAGGCACTTGACATGACCCCAAACCACTTACTCAAAAGGCTAAACTAGTCTACAATGGAAGTGCTTCCATTTTCCTACTATACGATTTGTCAAGCACAGTAGAGTATCATCAATCAGAATTTGGAATCAAGCAATATGTTTTCACGTCTGAGTATATGAGATTAATTTTGTCAGCAATTTCAATCCAATGTAGTGTTTAGGAACATTTTTTGATTAAAGTGTTGAGACACACTAGTGTGATGTCTATTATAGGTAGGTGGTGTTTAAGAAACACCCTTATTTGTGATAGTAACATTTTAATACAAGTATTGAGAAATACTATTTTGAGAGGAAAACTATCCTAGATAGGAACCTAGGACAACCTAGCAGATGCAGATTGAACAAGCTAGCAAAGATGCCCCCAATGAAGAATGACTATTCCTAAGAGGTAAATGCAGACAAATCCTAGGAAAGGATAGGACATTTTTAAGGAATCAGAGTCAACCAATAGCACATGTACAATTGTGAAGGATTAGTATCAGTATTCCATTGGTAGATGAAGCATAGAGTACAAGTGACGCATGTTTTCTAGGTTTTCACCACTTGGAAAATCTTTTTATTTTTGCTACCAAGACGCCTGTTTGCTAGGTTTTCGCCAAGGCACTTTTCTCATTTTCAATTTTTTTGTTCTTTTTTCTTTTTATTTTTTTTTGTGAGTATCAAAGCACCTGTTTGCCAGGTTTTCACCAATGATACCTTTTTTTAAGTACTTTTTCCACTATTTTTGGATTTCTTCAGGATCAATTTTCTAATTTTTTTGGTATTTTCTAAGAACTATTTCCACTGCACAACTTTGTTAGCTAGATGACAAGTGTAGAACCACTTCAAGTGTAGATTATTGATGGGATCAGGAAGAAAATCTCCCTCAGGTGTAGCTAATTGATAAGCTCCAGTCCCAAAATTTGTAGGAATAACATAAGGCTCCATCCAGTTGGGTTCAAACTTGCCTTTTTGTTTTCTATTTGGCTAGTTTTTAGGATTCTCTTTGAGAATGAGATCCCCCACTTGAAATTGTCATGGTTTTACCTTCTTATTGTACCCTTTTGACATTCTTTTGTGGTACAGTTTGAGATGATTGAATGCTTGTTGCATGCACTCATCAAGTAGTTCTAGTGCATGAACCCTATCAATGTGGTATTATTTATCTGTAAAAATACCTTGGAGAGATACTCACAAAGAAGGAATTTCTACCTCAATGGGTAGCACTGCTTCTGCGCCATAAACTAGAGAAAATGGTGTGGCTCTAGTTGGTGTATGGATACTTATTATGTAGGCCCATAGTGTCAGATTTAGTTTTAAATGCCAGTCTCTACCAGACTTACTCATGGTTCTATGTAATATTTTTAAAATGTTTTTTGTTTGAAGCCTTAGCTTGTCCATTACCTTGAGGATAATAGATTAAATAAAAATGCTAAGTGATATGAAACTATGTACAAAGGTCCTCGATATCTTGTTTTTTGAACTGACCCCCATTGTCTGTCAAAATAGAAGAGGGTATCACATACCTAAAAATGATGTAGTTTAAGATGAATATAGCAACCTATTTGCCAGTGGCTTTTATTAGCAGCCTGACCTCAACCCACTTAGTGAAATAATCAGTGGTCATAATGATGTACTTGTGTCCACTTGAAGAATTAGGATAAATTTTTCCAACAAGATCAAAGGCCCATTGTTGAAATGGCCAATTTTTTATAAAAGGTATGAGTTCTCAAGCTGGATCATGGATAAGGATTCTATGTGTTTGACATTTGTGACATGTTTTATAAAATTGAACAATATATTTTTCCATTGTAGGCCAATAATATCCAACTCTTAATATTTTCTTAGCAAATGAAAATCCATTCTAGTGCAATCCACATACACCTTTGTGAACCTCTTTTAATGTGTGGTCAGACTCTTCTTGTTCTAAACACTTAAGAAGTGTACTGTTAAGACTTCATCTATATAAGCTAGTAGTGATGAGGATATGATGTTGTCCTAATTAAAGCTCATTTTTCATTCCTTGATAAGCCATTGGGTATTGTTTGATTAGTAAGATAAGAAATTATTTTGGCATATCAGGATTGGTCTTGGGCATTTAAAGCACAAATCACTTGGGATTCAGGTCTATCAAAGGCTGGAAAGGATAATTCTTCCACTAAGAAGTCATAACAGAATTGGTGTTCTTCCAGCTATAACATGGATGCTAGCGTAGCCATAGCATCTGCAGCTTTGTTTTCCATTCTTGTTATTTGTTGGAATGTGATGAAGATAAAGTATTTTTTCAAATCTTCAACCAGTTGTTTGTAAGGCATCATTTTCTCATCTTTTGTCTGATAATATCTATTTACTTGGTTGATAAGTAGCTGAGAGTCACCATACACATGTAACTCTATGATTTTCCATTCCATAGAAAGCTTGAGTCCATTTACCAATGCTTCATATTATGAGATGTTATTCATGCATGGAAACATTAGTTTATACACCTTGGGTATCTTGTATGCTTGAGGAGTGATGAATAGAACTCCTGCTCTAGATCCTTTTTGTGTGAAAGAACCATCAAAATACATCTTCCACAGATATTATGTTAAGTGCATGATTGTTTCATCAGGGAATTCAATTATCAAAGGTGCATCATCTTGTAATGGTGAATCAGCTAGTTGATCTCCTAGGACTTTTCCTTTGATAGACCTTCTGTCCACATACTCAATATCAAATTCACTTAGAATCAAGACCCACTTTTCTAGTCTTCCTATCAATGCAATCTTACTCAGGAGATATTTGAGAGGATCTATTTGCAATAAGTTTCACTTTATGCGAGAGCATATAGTGTCTCAACTTCTGGGATGCAAAAACAACCGCTAAGAAATTATTTTTCAATGATATTATAGTTGAGTTTATAAGACACCAAGGTTCTACTGATATAATAGATCGCTCTTTCCTTTCGATTCTCATCCTTATGTGCTAGAAATACTCCAAGCGATGTAGCTGTAGCTGAGATATAGAGTAGTAATGGTTTTCCATGAATAGGCGCCATGAGAATGGGAGGAGTAGCCAAGTAATATTTTAATTAATTGAAGTTGTTTTCACAATGCTCATCACATTTGAAAGTAACACCTTTATGTAGCATTTTTGTGAAAGGTTGTGCTCTATCTGCTAGTTGGGACATAAATCTCTTGATGGACTGAAGTCTTCCTTGAAGCATCCTCATTTGACTGATATTGTGAGGAGGTGACATTTCTAGTATAGCTTTTACTTTTTTAGGGTCCTCCTCAATTCCTTTAGCTGAGATAATAAACCCTAAGAGTTTCCCTGATTGGATTCCAAATACATATTTCTTTGGATTAAGCCTTAGTTGAAACTCCTCCATGCGATCTAGTATCTTTCTCAAGTCTTCAAAGTGAGTTGTACTTATTTTTGACTTGGCTAATGTATCATCCACATAGTCCTCCATGTTTTTATGTATCATATCGTAGAATATTGTTTTTATAGCTATTTGTTATGTAGCGCAAACATTCTTTAGTCAAAATGGCATGACGTTCCAGCAAAATATTCCCCATGCGCATGTAAATGTTATCTTTTCTTGGTCCTTGGGAGAAATATTTATTTGGTTATATCCAAATAAATCCATCCATAAGAGTATACATATGATATCCCGTCATAATATCTATAATCATATGAACGTTGGGAAGTGGAAAATCATCTTTAGGACAAGATTTTTTTAGGTCTCTAAAGTCTGTGAAGATCCTGATTGATTTATTTGTTTTAGAAACTGGTACCACATTAGAAATCCATCCTACATAAGCGACGACTCTTATGAATCCAACTTTTAATAGTTTTTCCTACTTTGCTTTCACTAATAATGTCACATGTGGATGCATCTTCCTTAATTTTTGTTTCACGGGTTTGATTCTAGGAGCTATAGATAAGTCATTCATTATTAACCTAGGATCAAGTCCAAGCATACCAGTGTAAGACCATGCAAAGTTGACCTTCTTGTCTTTGAGGAATTTAGTGAACTGTATATTTTCTTCTTCTGATAAGGATTGTGCCAGGTGAACAAATTGATGAGCTTCTGATGTTCCTAAGTTAACTGGTTGTGTTGGTTCTATCATAACTGAAGATCTCTCTTGAAAGTGCTTAGGGAGGATATCAAGAATCTCATCTTTTGGTGCCTCAGAGAGGTTTTCACCATCAGATAAATATTATATTTTTACTTTTTTAGAATTTGATACTACCACAACATGGTTTTCACCATCAGTTCTTTTCTTCTTTTTATTTTTCAATTTTTTACTAAGAAACTTGATATCCTCCTCTAAGATGTCCACGCTCCTTGCATTAGTGGAAGAGGGATAGGGTTCACAAGCATTTAGACAACAGGCCAAGGTATATTCATTGGGGAAGTTGAGGATAGGAGTAGAATATGAATTGGTCCAATCAATCAAGTCGAGGTTTACCAAGGATAATGATTCAAAGTTTGGTAAGGAAAGCATCACATCAACGTCAATACTATTAATTGACAAGACATGTTCCATTAAGTCAGCTTCTATAGCGTTTAGATCATTAAGAGTCTAATTGTCATTAATAGGGTCATTGTTAGTAATATACAGACCTAACTCTAGAGACTCATTAGTTGAGATTTATTCTTCTTCTCTCATCAAATTGAAACTCATAGCTTGTATCCTTTGAAAGCATCATTATCTCCTTGTGACCTAGTAAAGCACCATTATCTCCATCAACAATCCTAGGTAGTGGTATCTCATCTGATTCTGGGACTAGAACAATGTTAGGAGAAGTATTAGATCTTTCTCCTCTCTCCAATAGAGATGTAAATTTATGAATCACATCTACCTCAATGTCCATGGTAGCATTAGACAGGTTATCCCATTCATAATCATGTGAGTTTGTTATTTCATCATCAGATCTATTTAGAAACTTAGCAATAGTTACCTGATGTATCCTATTAGGCACCTGTAGATCAAAGTGTTGTAAGCCTAAGACATGTGAAATTGTTACCAATTTCCCCCAGTTAGGATGTAAATCTTGTTATGGGGGTATTTCTTCATGAGTTTATTCTATCTGTTGGACTTCTGAAGAGTCTTCTATTTCTTCCTCTACTTCTTGGACATCAATTTGTGACAACAAAGGAACATGATGCTCTTTTTGTGCTAAAAAATTAGGTACATATATTTCTCCTTGATATTTGGGATACTTTGTACCAATGTGTAATAATATTTCATAGGTCCATGGTTCAAGTTTTGTTTTTTCTTCATCATCATCACTTCCTTCATCAAATATTGGACCATCTCTTGAAGTAGGGTTTTCTGATTTTTTGTTGAAACCTAATCCTATTTTGTCTTTGGTGTTTTTGAATTCCATGTGTATAGGTTCAACAAGTCCTTTTCCTTTATCTCCTAAAGGTCCCTTCTCTTTGTATCCCATTTTTTGAGAAGGTCATATCCTTTACCATACTTTTCTAGGGATATCTCCACATATTTTACCTCATTTTCTCTCTGTTCTCCTATATAGAACCAAGCCAAGACTGCTTTATCTTCATTTTCATCCTCTTGAGAAGTAGAAGCTCTAACCATACTAGTTGGTTTCTGAATGTCTTTTTCTTTAGATGCAGTAGGTGTGAAAGATGAGGAAGGTTTCCAATTAGATCTTGGAGACAGGGGAATGTTAGCCAATGACAACATCATGTCTAGTTTTTATTCCGCCATACTAGTTTCTTCAAGTTTTAGTGTCTTTCCAAAGCTTCTCATCACCATGTCTTTAGAGGTTTCAGGTATGGACTATTTTGGAACTTCCTTATTATGAGGAACCATATTGTCTAATTTAACATTGTTGCAAGTGTAGCTTGTATCTATAGGAATTGTCACTTCCACCCCATTATGTGGGAATTTGATGCATTGGTGGTAAGTAGATGGCACTACTTTCATTTTGTGTATCCAAGGTCTCCCTAATAATGTGGTATAGCCTAATAGTAGATCAAGAACTTGACAAATCACATTGCGTTCAATTGGTCCTATTCTAATTGGTAGAATAATGAGCCCTTTGGATGATCTTTCTTCTTCATTGTAAACTTTGATAGTTATCTTAGTTCTTGAATTAGTGGTTTTTTCTGAAAGACCTAATTTCTTTATTAGATTAAGAGTACATATGTTCAACTCTATGCCTCCATCTATCAATACACATCTAAAATGGGATTTGTGAATCAAGACTTCAATATGTAGGGTTTGGTTATGTGGATGAGTCAAGGATTCTTCATCTTCTTCTGAAAAGGAGAGGTAATGTGGAGCTGAGATATGATTTACCATTGCCTGGAACTTGTCTACATCAATGTCTTTTGGAACATTAGCGGAATGTAGGGCTTGTTCACGAACTTCCCTATGCACTAAAGAGATCTTTAGTAACTCAAATATAGAAATCAAAGTTGAGGTTCTTTGCAATTGGTCTACCAATTTATATTTTGCAGATGGTATAGTAACTATTTGTCTTATTGTTGCTGGTTTAGGAATTCCTACAATACGTACTTTCAAGGATGTTGCTTACTTAGAAGAGGAGTTAGCTCCTTTGATCATGACTTGTGCTTGGCTTCAAGTCACTACATTTGATTGTGTTGATGTTTCTTTGCCACCTTTAATAGTGATCACATTGATTGATTCACTTTTAATGCCCAACATGTTGATCACATTATCATTATTAGAGTAGGTGTAATTCACTTGATATCCTTTGCCTTTATAATCTTTCCCTTTTTTGTAGTTAGGGAATGGTTTTTTAAATGTCTTGTGATCTTCATTAGTGGTAATTCCTTCCACTTTGATTTTGTCTCTTTCAATAAGGCCTTCTATAGTGTGTTTAATCTTAACACAGTCCTTAGTCTTATGTCCTTTGTTTTTATGAAAGACACAATAGGCATTGTCATTCCACCATCTTGGTTTAACTTTCGGTTCCCATGGTTTTGAATCCAGTATTGTGAGGACTTTGTTATCCAAGAGTGTCTTCAAAACTATCTCAAGAGGTTCTCCCAATGGATTGAATGTTCATTGAGGTCTAGAAGTCCATGGTTTTCTCTTGTTGTTCTCATTGTTTGCTCTTGGTATTATGGTTTTTACTTTATCTTCTTTGATTTCTTGTAAGTTGTTCGTTAGATTGAACACTAGTGGTTTAGGATCAGCATTGGATACTTATACCACCCCATCACTAACAACATTCTTGTTCTTGTTCCACCATTTAGGTTTGTTGTTGTAGTTGTTAGATTTTTTATCACTTTGAACTATTATTTCTCCTTTCTTAACCATGACATATTCCGTGCAGATAGCATTTTTTATCATTCTATCAAAACTACGTGAATCTTGCATTTTCAATGCATAGTTTATTTCTGGTACCAAGTTGTTAATAAATATTTCCATCTTTTCTAATTCGGGTATTTCCCTTGAGTGCCTTGCAAAGATTTTCCTCCACCTTTGTAAAAAGTGTGTTAAGGATTCCTCGATTCATTATTTTGTGTTACAAAGATACATCATGGTTATGCTATGTTGTATTTTATAGGAGTAATGGTGGACAAATCTTTGTATTAACTCCTCAAAAGACTGCACACTAGGGTGAGTTTGGAGAGCCACTCCATAGCATTTCCACCTAGACTTCCCAAAAATAGCCTTAATAGATAGGTAGGTTCATGCATGTACTCTATTCTTAGAGAAAAAAATTCTCTAACATGGTCATGTGGATCAATTTCTCCCATGTACTTTTCATATTTAGGTCTTTCCATGTTAGGAAGGAACGAAACCATGTTGATACTCTTTTCAAAAGGAAATGGACAAATGTATTCCAAAGAGTATTTTTTTGTTGGTTTGACTTTTTCTTGCTTGAGTGTCGCAAGTTTAGATTTCATTAAAGTCAATTGTTTGGTGAGAATAGAAATAGGTATTGGTACCTCTTTTTCCTTTAGTCTCTCAACATCATATTCTTTGGGAAGTCTCACCCCAAGAGAAGCTAGGCGTAGGAAATATTTCTCCTTGTCTTCACCAATAATCTTTTCCAAGGTCCTTTGGAATTTTTTACTTTGCGTGAGCTTTTTATACTCTTCTTTGGATATGACTTCGTCACTATCTAAGTCAAACAAAGGACGGCTGATATTTTGTTCTTCCTGGCTACTTTATCATTCATTTTGGTCTTTTTCATTATTGTATTCTTCAAAATCTATACTCCATCCTTGATGAGGAGCTTCCATTACGGGTGAGTCTTGATCGAATAAGGGATTGCAAGATATCTCTCCTTGTTGAAACTGAAGTAATCTAGGAGGTATCTTTGGTTCATCAACAAGGTATTGATTGCATCCTGTGTTAACCATGAAAGCTGGGTCTCAACTTCGTCAAAGGTTTTCCAATAGTGTCAATAGGATTTCAAATTGTCTAAGTAAGTGTGTCCAAGTAGTGAAAGAGTGTTTGTGTTTGCTTTTAGTGAATGACTCCAGTGTCAGAGGGTTAGAATGACCTGATAGTGAGCTAGGAATCAAGAGATTTTGATAAATGAAAAGACCACATGTTTCAGGACCAATTGTGAGAATCCAAAAGGACATGCAAGGTAGTCTTCTAAAAAGATTGTGAAACAGCGATAGGTGGACCAACAAGAGCAACAAGACCAGACTGAAGAGCTAAAAGGGTATCCAAAACTACTAATTTTCTCTAAGAGGCATGTGTACAAGTACCCACTATCTCAGATGTGACTCCCTAAATGCAAGCTATGATATACCAGATGCAAGCTGATGCAAACTAGGTGTGAGCTTTTATATTCAGTATGCGAGCAACTTTCCTGCATGCGAGCTAGGAATGACCAAAAGAGAGAAAGTTCCCTAGATGTGAGCTAATGCAACCAAATGCAACCTAGGAATGACCAAATGCGAGCCTCTGATGGCTTTTTATATTTTGTCATTTTTTTCTCGAAGTTCATGAATTTTGTTTTTGACATCAGAGTTTGTCTGAGACTTTCCAGAGAGCATGTATGTTAGGGAATGAAATTTATTTCTTGTTTAAAGGAGATTATTTTTTTAGTGAGCTTTTAGGACACATCAAGCAATATTTATTTGTTAAGGGTATTCAAACACTTTCCCTATTATCTAGATTCTAGGCATAGAGTGAAAATATTTGCTCGTAGACTTAGGTACACACTCGCATGCTAATCAGAATACGGCCATCACCAAGTATGCAATGGCTCCAATCATTATGTCATATTGTCTGACTCTAAATGCAAGTGAGGGCATGAAATGATGAGTATCTTGGGGAAATTACTATTTTCCTTTCACAAAGATTATCACCCTTTCGAAGATAAACCAGATACTTTGACTACAAATGTTGTTTAATTATGGGCATCAATTAGCAATCATCCCCCATAGAATTGTACAAGTCAAAATTGAGGCGTATAGCCCTATGAGTACTCAAATTTGTGTAGTCTTGCAAGCAACATTCAATTGGCTCTGCTCTACACACACTCAAGCATGCTCAAGGAATGATGTCAAAATTCCAGGAACAAAACCGGCTAAGTTTTCTGAGGCTTTATCCTACAAGAAAGTGATTATTTATAGTGAGTTGGAAGGGTTGGCATAAAACCTGTCCTCACTTGGGTCATCACGGCAGAGTTTTTCCTCAACCGGTAGTCCCTCTAATGTTTTGAAAGCATATAACAAAGGATTGGTGACTTAGGAGTCTAGATTTCTTATTCTTCAAAAGAAGAAGAGCATACTCTCCTATTCCATTCCATTTTCTCCTGAAAACACACCAAACATGTTCATTTTCCTCAAACTTTATAACTCAAAACTCAATCCCCCATGGCGAGTCTTTGATTCTTCCAACTTGGGAAAAAGAGCAAATCCTCTAGTGAGACTAAGTAATAAGTTTAAATTTGATTTTTAAATTCCTATTGTAAGAAAGAACAAAGCATGTGAAAGCAAATTTTGTCTTGTTCAATTTCCCCAATTTAAGATGATTTTCTTGTTCAATTACTTTCCAAAAATTAGACAATTTGATCTTTGTTCATTTTCCCACAAATTTAGTGCTTTGATTGTTCAATTACTATCCAAAAATTAGAAAATTTGCTGGTTCAATTTCCCACAATCTTAATGAATACTTGTTCAATTACTTTCAAACTTTAGAAAATTTGTTTGATTTGTTAATTTCCTCAAATTATCATCAAGTTTTAAATTGACATTTCAGTTTTTGGTTTTCCTTAAAGGAAAAGAGCATAATCCTCCAGTCAATTTACCAAATGATGGAAAGTGTTCTTAATTTTGAAAGCATAAAAAAATAGAAGTCAAGTTGATCGGTTTGGAAACCTGCAACCCACAAGTTAGTAGTTTCTTTCCAACTTTTTCACAAAAAAGTCTCTGAAAACAACCTGTAAACAAATGTTAGGTTGTTCAAAACATAGAAATAGGTATGGTTAGAAGATTAGTGGTTAGAATTTCAAATTTGAAATTCAACCAACCAAATGTGACTTCCTTTACTAGATGTGAGCTTAGAATTACTGGATGCAATTACCTTTCTTGAATGCGAGCTTTGGAAACTAAAGGCGATACCAGATTTACCGAATGCAAGCTTTCCCTAGATGCGATTCAGGATCTACTGGATGCGAGGTTAGAAATCCAGGATGCAATGCTATTTCCTAAATGTGATGATCTTTCCTAAATGGGAGATTTGGCAACTAAAGGTGACTCTAAACCTAAAAATAGAGAACACAAATTAGCCAAAAAGATGTTTAAAATGAGGAGCAATATGAGGATTTGCCCCATAGTGGGTGCCTGAAATATGTGTGTATTTTGTGGACCTGCAAGCTGCAACACAACACTTCAATATGCCATTGCATTAGTGAGATAAACCTAAAATAATAAGGGAAAAGAACATATATATCACTAAAATTGACATATTGGTCCCTATCTAAGAAGAGTATGAAATATGCTATAATTTTCCCTCAAATTATGCATAACTCAGTGACACATTCATGCTTAGAATGGAAGATTTAAAGAATGCAAGCTAAATGTTCAATCAAAGTTCATTTTAAGAGCTCCAAATGAAAGATTATAAAAATTCTAAGAATTTGAGCTAAAATGCATTTAGAAATTATGACATCATAAGTTTACAAAAATGAATTCTAAAATTAGGGGCATTATAAGAGTGCTTTCAAATTTCTAATATTGTGGGCCCATTGAACTCAAAATTCATTCCTTTTATAGAATAATTTGAGGAATGAGAGGTCAAGATTTAATGGTGAGGAGAGGTGGAGATTGAATCCTTAGTGATCCATGTGAGGTGATCCAAGTGATTTAAATCTCATTGGCTAATGCATTGACTTTCCATTTTGCAAGTGAGGAGTTGTAATTAGGAGGTTTTATTTAATTCCTTTTAATTAATTACCTTAGCCATGTATTTAATTGTTTTGATTTAATTGATTTAATTGGATAAGACAATTAATGTAATTTAGTGATAAGATCACTTTGATTTTAGGAAATTAAATTTTATTTAAATGAATTATGCCAATTAATTGAAGAATTGTCTTGACATAATTAAGGGTATGATCACACTTAGGGCGAATAGGATCTCTAGTCAGAGAAGACCAAATTAGGGTGGTTACAATTTCCTCCAATCCAAACCATCCCACCACCATCTCTTTATCCCCTTAGTTTAGTTATATTCCTCCATGGTGGTTCACTTGTAGAAGATTAATATTTCATATCCACCACTCACACTCCTTCACCTCATAATGGACTTGTGTCTTGTTCCCCAAGTAACAAATATCCTATCTATGATAAAATGCTCAAGAAAATGAACTATGAAGGTAAAGGCTTAAGTCTACATGAGAAAGGTATCCTAGAGCCCATCCATATCAATAAATGTCCATGATCTCATGGTCTTGGTTACAAATCTCAAGGCACTGTATCAAAAAATATTGGCACAACTAATGCAAAATCTAAGCATACTTCCAAACCCACCATCACATCTTCCCATCATTCCTCAAAATTATTTACTACCATCCACCTCCTCTATCATTTCAACCCATAACAACCATTCATATTCCTCCTTCATCTTCTAAATCCATTTTGGGTCTATATATCCCAAAATATACCATCATGTATCCTCCATATACAAAATCTATTTTGGGACCTTACATCCCAAAATCACATCCAACATCTTATCCTGCTCATCCCCTCATCCACCAATCCATTATCCCTATCACCCATCACAATAATCTTGCTCCTTTAATTCCCAATCAAGATCAATAATGACATATACCAATGCATCCTACCCACCATTCTACCTCCATCACTCCATTCATACTCCCTCCCTCCTATACATCTTCTCACACTCCTTCCAATGCTACTTGTAGAAATTTGGATGCCAAATCAAAAATTCATAAAGAAACATATCTTCAAAATTATAAAGATCACCATGTACCCTCAAATGGAATTCTCAAACAAAGAAAAATATGATAAAAAAATGGACAACATCCTAAATTACACAAAGATCTACCATATCAAAATAAAAATATACATGGGTCCCTAAGAAAAAAGTAGCAATACATCCATATGAAAATATTTAATGACATCCAAAGTTGTTAATCCACGAGCAAAGAATTCCTCTCCTCCATCTCCTAAATCCATTTTGGGTCCTTATGTACCAAAAATACCTATCATAACTCCATCATATCCACATCTACCATCCATCACCCCTCATATCATTTAACACCCTCCACAACATGTGTCGATGTTTATCTTGACAACATTCCCCTATCACACTCACTTGCCATCATTTTGTCCAAATACTTCCTACAATTATTTCCCTCACACCATATATATTTATCATCAAAACCATATAATCCATTCCTTTTCATAACTTCCACATCTTAATAAGGTTGTACCACCATCTAATGATCACTCTAAATGGGATCTTATTTCCTTGATATTGAACTAGATGTTGTAGTCCTCCATATATCTCCTCATCTTCTATCTATCCATAAACTGACACAAAAAAAAGGGAAAATTTAGAAGAAGAAAAAAATTGTCTAAGGGTGAAAACTTGGCATACAAGCACCTTGGACAAGTACCATCATGAAAATATGGAAAATATATATTATGTGTAATTCCCCCCTCCCATTTCTCTCCACGCTTGAGGCCAAGTTCTTCTAGCTATCATTCTATCATTCTCCTTCATCTAATCTTCCTACCATACCTATCATATCTTATCCATTTCACTTTCTCCATCCTCCTTGGATCTTGATAACACTAGAGTCCACCATGTATAGATTATTTGGATACCTCTTGAAATCCATTTACCTATCACAATATTCATCCACATATCTTCCTATCCAACTATCCTTCCTCCTATTTTTATAATATTTCCACACACCTCCATCTATCTCCCCATCATCCTATCCTTCATCTAGCTCCCTCATCCTATCTTCCGTCTTAGCATACCCCTCCTAATGTCTCATTATGTATAACATATCCTTAATGAGGGAATTGTATTCCTTTGTGACATAGTCCTTTGAGACCCTATTACATCCACCTTTTTCACCCAATCCTCATATACTATCATCCCTTCATCCACAATCCTTTAATCTAAAATCATCCCTTCATCCCTAATCCTTTCATCTTCCATCCCTTGTCTTCCTATATCCCTTCATCCATTTCCCTTTGACCCATCAGTCCTTGTCTCATAATACTTCCATTGATTAAAACCTCATCATATCTTCCATCCCCCAGTCCTTCCTATAATATAATTCCATCACATGTTACATCCCTTGTCATTGGTATCTAGCTCAAGGAAAACCCCATGTAATCCAATGCCATATGTCCCATCAATTCCAATGCTCCTTGGAATCCTTTATCACATGAAAATCCTATCAATATTCTCCAAATATCTAAAATAAAACACCAATCAACCCACCTAATCACATCATTGGTCATGTTCCCAACCTTGTTGCAAGCCTTGATCACAATCCAATAATCATCATCACCAAGATGCATCCTTCCCAATCCTTGTGTTATTTCAGGATCTATTATTCCAACTTCAATAATACCCCATTCACTATCAATCCATCTTGGATTTTTATCTTTATTGGGGAAACATCATGTTTTTCTTTGCATCATCATTCATAATCCCAACCCCTTGTACATCTTATAAATAAATTTTCTTGTACATAGTATCAGCCATATCTTAACCTAGGCTCATTTGTACATAATTATCATTAGGTCCCATCATTTATTTTGTTCATTCCTTGTGTTTTCAAGGCATGTATCCTTATCTAAGTTGGTGCTTCAACAATCATCCCTTGGAGGTTCAAGTGTTTCATTTGTCTCTTTTTATAGGAATACTAGTTTATTATCCATCATTGATCTTTATAGGATGTATCCTTCTTCATATTAGACCAACCAATCAACCATCATCCATCATCCTCCCTATGAAAAAAGGTATATGAGATAATTTTTATTTCTTTGGTGCTTTTGGATCTTTGTTTACCTTTTTTTTTATCTTCCTCAGTTTACCTCCTTATGGTTTCCATGATTTTTATATAATGGTGTGTTGTAAGTGTAGAAACTAGGTGCATGGTCTCTCTCTCTCTCTCCCTCTCTCTCTCTCTCCCTCTCTCTCTCTCTCTCTCTCTCTCTCTCTCTCTCTCTCTCTCTCTTTNCTCTCTCTCTCTCTCTCTCTCTCTCTCTCTCTCTCTCTCTCTCTCTCTCTTTGTGTGTGTGTGTGTGTGTGTGTGTGTGTGTGTGTGTGTGTGTGTGTTCCCATTTCATTTCTACATTTGGTCCATACAATCACATAATGCACTAGGGCATGTCATTTTCTTGTGGTTTTCTAGAATTGTATGCACCAAGCTTGTCTATAGCTAAGAGATGTTAGACTAAACTTTGGTGTGTTGTGTCAGTCCTATACATGTGATACAATTCTACCTTGTTTCATCATACCTTGGTACATTAAATCATATGTTAAATCAAAATAAGTTCTCATTATAAGATTTATCCCTTTAGGGTGCTCCAGCTCAAACTTCTCCTTCATCCTTGTATCCATTCATCATGTGTATATGAACCTATTTATTTTGAGAGAACACTCATGTTCTCTTCAACCTACATTTCCTCTCGATGGGGAATCCTTGTCATCTTGTATCAACTTTCATCCTAGTCACTCATTTGAATAATTGGGGCATATTTTCTAATCTAACCATTTTCTTCATGGTTTTGTCTTAACTTTCTTTGAGTGATGCTACTTCGTAACACCATCTCAAAAAGGGAAAAATTTTAGATACCTAAATTTAATTAATGATTTTAATTAAATATATTCCTCTTAATTACATTATTAATTAAATAACTCCATATTATTTTATTAGTTAATGTTAGTCTTCTAGCTAATTAATTTAATTAATTAATCCCCCCTTCTTCTATTAATTTAAACAAATACACTTATTTGTTTTAGTTAATTCATAATTTCCCAAATTCCTCCACCTAGGATTAAATAAATATATTTAATCATATTCGAGCACATGGATCCTAACTTTAACCCTCATCTAACCTTATTCCAACTAAATAACCGAAGCTTCAAACCACCTATCCCACTTTTCTACTAATTAATGTTAATCTCCACCTAATCCCTCCCTAATAATTTGCACATTCCTAATAAAATGGGATTAACCCCCCAAAGTAAACTCTTTTCCATGTTTCAACCTTAAATGAACAAAGTGTGTAAGGACCCACATAGGTCTCTTGCTCACTTGTCCCCTTTTCACACCCTCCAAAATCCCTTCTTATTCTCCAACATTCCTTTTGGAATGGGAGCAAAGAAACGCCTTTATGGAAAATCTACTTGACTCTCCAATTCCTCTCAATCCCTCACATGTTGAAAAGTTTCAACAACCTATGGAGTGTGAGAAATTAAAAACCATGTTCTCTTCTCACATTTTATCTTATCCCTCCATGAGCCTTCAATCATGACCGTCAATCTCCAATCTCCAAATATATAAATTAAGGACTCCTTTCTCATTTTATCATCCACCTATATGCTATTTTTATCATGCAAAAACCACTCCACATTCATGAAATGCTAATTTATAATTCCAAATTCCTCAATAATCCTTGATGCATAAGCAACATTGTAATATCCAAATCATAATTGTGATCACAAATATCAACTCTCTACATTAGATAAAGCACTGCAACCAGGGAGTCTTTGGGTTTGTATTGAGGTTTTCATCCCCTTTTATTTTTTTTGTTGTCCCTTATGTCTTGTCTTGATGTTGTTATGATTGTGTAGTTTGAATGTTGTAATTGTATTATTGCATTCCTTTTAGACTCACACTTTCATTGCATACATATAGATGCTTTGAGTCCAAACGGAAATTTTGAAAGATCCTAATGGAAGAAAAAACAATATATTTTTTCAACAATGTGATTGAAGCCCACTATATTTTCATTCCATGTATAGGCCCCATCCTCTAATTTAATTTCTAGCAAGCTGCTTCTTCTGACCCACTCCATGAAATCTATTTGTGATTAATAAAATATTGTGTGAGAAGATGGAAGGAGGCAAAGAACACATCCAATTATTCCCATATTTCCCTCAATCTTTTATTGGGAATTGTTCCATAAATATTTAATAAATTAAATCTTAGATTGGATGTAAGGCCCTTGATATTTCCTCCAATCTATTTCCTTCCATTTAACACTTTTTTGAAAGATACCCCTATTAGACATATTGAGATGTTTCTAGCATTTTTCATTGATTTCAAAACCTTCTTACCAACTACCTAGCGATATTGATTGGTTGATTGGCAGTATCAATTTTATTATATGTTAGATAGTTGTCGTTATCAGTATTAGTGGTTTCATTTATATGCAGAATAAGTTCAGTACATACAGTTTTGGTGATCAGTGTCAAGTGTACTTGATTTTACTTATGAATTACATCTTTTGGTATACTTGTATACTTTTGATGTTTGGAGTTGCATGGTGTTGTCTATCGGTATCTTTTGAGTGTTGTGCATATAATGTTGTTTTAGGTCTTTCTGATATCTGGACTTTCTTACAATTCATCAAGGGATTTTGGTAATACGATCATATCTTATTTTGGAGAGATTTTATCATTTCTCATCTTTTAATTGGTTCAAAAAATTTGTTGAACCAGACATGGTCTTGGTTGTTGCATTCTAATGGTTCCATAATTTACTTATATTTTCGGTGAATGTAATATGAAGCATGTACATCTTTAGGGTGACCTATATTTGGGTTTTGTGTCAATATGTTCTTATGTATGACCTCAATTTAGGGTCGGTGGTAGCATGTTAAACATAATTGTAATATCTTTTTGTATTGTGGTTGGAAAAATATTTTGGTGTGGCCAACATATGTATGATCAGATACTTGTATAAATAAAGAAAACATTTTTGTATCTAGTGTGTGTGTGTGTGTGTATGAGTGCGTGCGCGCGCGCGTGCAATATGGAGACATATGTGAGTATATATGAAAGTTGGAGATAGAGAACCAAAGGTGATATAGTGCATGTTTGTCTTGATATATCATTCAGTGGTGTGAAAGAAGTTGAGAAAAATATAAAAAGGCCTCATATACTATGTTGCAAAAGTTTGGTTTATATTTGCAGAAGGTTTGTATCAGATCTTTGGTGTCGATGATCTGTGTGCTATCGATTGGAACCATTTCATGCATAGCTAGATGTAATTCTACATGTTCACTTTTCATCAATAAACATCTCTTGTATTAACAGTTAGGCATATTTCATATTTCAGGGCAGTTAGTCTAACCAATAGTGATCCAACTCACAGTGAGAAAAATAACAGTGAGCCCTTGTAAAAATCACCTTAACTGGTGTTATTTTCATGAGAATTAGTTTCTCTGTGGTTTTTCCCTGTTTGGGTTTCCACATAAATTTTGGTGTTCATTATGTTGTTGTTTTGTGTTCTTAAGTTTCAGTTTAATTTACATATTGGTAAAGTGGGAGTTAGTGAATTTATTGATGCCCATTTAATTACATGGTTTATTTGTTTTACCAGTTCAGTAAATTTTTTTAGAAGTTTCTTATGAATAACAGATTCACCCCCCTCTTAGTTATTCAGCTTGTTCATCAATTGGTATCAGATATTGGTCCCTTATAGATAGAGCTTATCTGCTTGAGGGAGATATTGGTTGTTTGAATATATGGAAGGATGATACTATGTTGATTAGGATTGGAAGATCGTGATAAGAGATATTGAGAGTATCGCATCAAAAAATGAGGAGTTGAAAGAAAACCTAAAGGAAGAAAATGCATGTATCACTAAGCTGAGGAATATGATCAGGATGGAATTGAGAAAATACTAAAATCTAATTTTTTAGTATTTTATGTCTTAGTAAACTGCATTTTTGAAGGTCTTCAGGGCATTTCTGGTCCTATCTCTCCCAATAAGGGCTCACCAATGGTGCAACCTCCTAGTTTTGGGTCTAGAATTTTTTATTATCTTTCCAACAAAGTAAACGGTTCAGAAATCGGAGATAGGACTAGAAATTTATGCTTTCTCCAAGTGGGCCTAAATTTTTATATAGTTTTTTTAAATTTTTGGTAGTTTTAATAAGTTTATTTGTATTAAATATTATGAGGACTCTTAATTTCATTTCCTAGGGATTCTAGTGACCCTTGGGATCCATCATATTTATATAAACTCCAATTTTGAATAGAATGGAGCTTGCAATTATTTTTTTAGTGTTACTCTAATTAAGCATTGAAGTCGGCATTAGTATTCAAGCACTCAATATGGACAGTCGGTAACAGAGTCACAAACATGATAGTTGGTATAATCACCAAATTATAGAGTTAACTAAGAGCACTGATCATACCTAGAGTTAATCAAGTGGAGTGATTATCGAGCAGAAACACTTTACCAAGCATTAGACTACACCGAGCTACACAATTTAACCAAACAAAAGTATAACCAAGATACACAATCTACACCGAGCACCGAGAGACAGCATTAATCAAGTGAACTAGAGGCCATATAAAATTTTGTTATGGCACATCATTCTATGTAACAACTTTTTTCCCATGTAGATAACTATTTACACGATTGAGGAGAACATTAATTAAGGATTCACAACGTTAATTATTTATTTATCCTATGCTTACATGATCAAGGTAACTTATGTACACCATTGATCTTAGGTTAGGATGTTATTGTAAAGCCCTAATTAGGTCATAGAGGTCTGATATATATATGTATAGATATCAATTTTTGTAATGTATGTTGATCAAGCAATGATCAAGTAGCCGCCATACTATAGACATCAGAGATCAGTCAAGGGTTTTAAGGACAAAGACTACATTATAGGTAATCAGTTATCAGAACAAAGGCAATGCTACAGAGTAGAACAAAGAAGAATGTATTATCATTCACATTGAGGTGATATGTTTTGTATGTACTTAATGGATCTGTATCAGCAATATTGAGATTGTATATGTTCTAGATCAAACTTATGTTACTCTCTAATAATTGTAATAGACCCCAAAAACTCTTAACAGAGTAGACTTAACCATCTTTTTGTAAATATATTAACCGAGTGCATACATACTTTATGTTTCTAAATCCTCACATGAGGTAGATCTAATCGATCTCATTGTTACTCCTAACAGGGTAAGATCATTAGAAGTGATCATTCTTTGTAAGCTTTAACAGACTACTTTATTTACTGCAGTAGTGAAGTTTTGTGGGTCTCATCCCCACCATAGTTTTCACCTTCTAACAGGGGTTTTCTGTGATACAAAAAATACTAGTGTCATGAATACTTAATTTCATGTATGTGTATTGTTTAATTTACATGCATTTACATTTCAGCAGTGATACTATATGTTTGGTGTATGCAATCTACCCAGTCAATTTTTACAGAACTATTGGTTACAGAGATTTGATTAAAAATGTTTAAGGGTATTGATTCACCCCTCCCCTCTTAGTACTCACCTCTCCATTATCCCCAACATTGGTATCAGAGCTAGTTCTCTTGTTTTGAAGGTTTAATTGCTGAAGAGAAAATATCTTACAATGGAAAGGTATACACTTGACAAAACTATTGAAAATCAGAAGTTATAGTTGCAGATCTATGTCGAGCAAAAAAAAGAGGCCAAAGAGAAGCTCACAGAGATGTTTATTAAGAGAAAGGACATGGCACTTCACTATCATGAGACTGATTATCATGAAGAAGAGTTCATGACCCATTTGACACATATGGATCTGAATCTGGTAGCATATCTGATGCATCTAAAGGAATCATATCAAAGATATTTGAGAGAAATCAACAACTTACTAAACAAGTGAAAGCACTACAGATCGGTCAAGATACACAAATGGTTAGAATGGTTGAAGTCTTGAACAATGCAAAGAAAGTTGAATAAGATAGAAACATGGTTATTTATGATAGAAGATAGATGACTGAAAAGTTACAAGAAAAAATAATCTGAGATATTGAGACTTACTGAACATTAATTTGAAATCACCAATCATGTGGTTGCTATGAATCATGAGGAAAACCGAGTGAATACTAAATTTGCAAGAAGATAGAAGATATTGGTGTATTGAAAGAAGAAAATGAAAAATTGAGAAATGAAGTGAATATTTTAAAACAACATAATTAAGTGATTATGAGATCTGAAGAAATCACTAAAAGAATGGATGAATTTCTAAACTATCAAAGAAAACTTAACAACAATACCAGATTAGGGTATACTAAGCAAGGAGAAATGTCAAATCAAGCTTAACAAAGGAATGTATACTCAACTCTGAAGCCTTAAAATTCATCTTACCATCTGATGAAAGAGCATCATGGGTGTAAGAGCAATCTTGCATCACCCAAAAATATTTTTTGGTTCTTTCAATAAGGGTTATTTTGTGTGGAGTTACTATTTCTAGAAAGTTAATATTTTTTGTAAGTTTTCTATTTGAGCTCATAATGTTCTATTTTCTTCCCTAGAGGTTCACTTTGATTGTATCATTCTACTAGTAAAGTTTCATTTCCAGATCAAGTCTATTTTTTTAGATATTGGATATTTTTAGTATTGGCAGCAGGGTACAGAAACTTTGAAATCATTTTTGAAGGCTTTAGAGGCTCTAAATGGGGTCAAAACCTTAGCTGACTGGGTTTTCCCAAGTCAAGCATTGTAGAGTACTTCATGGCATTTTCAAAATGGGTTTATGGTGGCCCACCGGGTCAATGGTTGATGAGTTATGGTCTCCAAAAGTTGCGCTACTTGAACTTGAAAATGTTAAATTTTCTTCAAAATTTACCTTTGCATTCCAAAGTTATTTGGGCCTACTCTAATGTAATAAAAATGATTAATATTATCTTAGGGATGGTCGGCCTCAAACTTTAGGGTTTAATTTCTAGAATCTTCTTGGGCATTTAAAATTGCCTATATATTGAAGGCTCATAGGGTTGTTTAGGGCAGTTCTGGGTTATGTAGCTGGTGGCTCTGGCTTGTAGATTATTGTAATAAAATTCCCATGTGGTTGTGCATGTTTCATTTTTTAAGGTGCATGTTATATTTTATAATACTGTAATTTCATTTCATGGTGGATAATAGAATGCCCATTTCCACACATCAAATGTCTATAGGAGCAAAGCAAAAGATATTCCTAGAAACCCTCCTAAATTTAATGGTATTTTCTATAGCTATAATAAACATAGACATCAAGCACATGAGTGTAGATCCAAGTTGAAAAAACCACAGAAGAAACCATACATGGATAAATACTGTCAAAATTGCAATATGCATGGTCATACATCCCAAGCATGCAGGAAGAACACAAAGCAAATCTAGAAGCCTAAAGGACAAGAAAAGGTAAATCAACCAAGAAGAAAAGGAAATGCTTATGCATGGGATTATAACACTTGGATTAGTTGTACAAAATATGGTAAATATGGGCATATAGAAAAAAATTGTATGAGACAATGGCAAACCAAGTCTAGGAGTTGGTCAAACTCTAGAATGGCATGTTCTCACTGCCATAAAGTCAGTCACTTAAGCAGAGATTATGCAGACCGAATAAACACTTATGGAAATGGAAATACAATTGAAGAAATTGTAAGGATTAGAAATAAAATGTGGAAGAGAGCATCAAATGATAATGCAGGACCAATTACAACAATTGGTGACACCTCATCCAATTGACTAGGTGGCTCCACTATCTCCAACTGAGAAAATCAAGTAGGTAAGGAACTATGTCTTGCAAAGCTATATCTTACATCAGTTCCTATATTCATTACACATATGCCAAATTAGCATGAATTGAGATGCACTATGGTATTACATTTTGATGACATTGATCTATTTGAGTCGGTTAATATATACCAAGTTAGAAATTCCAGTCGATGAATATGTGAAGAGACAACTGAGTTGCAACCAAGCATTTTTTACACTCACCAAGTTGAAGTATTGTCAGCGTTAACCAAGCATAATTTTTGTTAACTGAGTGGTTGGTGAAGAGAATTTATTGCACCTCCCTAAGTCATTTTCTATAAATTTGATCGATGTGAATGTTATCATTTTAGTTGCACACTAAACTAATAAATGGATTTTTATCTTACATTGGATTATGTATTTTATAGTTGTTGTCTTAAAGTTGAATAATTGTTCAAATTCAAAAGAGAAAGTATACATGCAGTCTAGCAACTATAAATAGGAGAAAATACTTGCATAAAGGTACATCCTTTCAAACTACTATTCAGATATTTAAGACAAAATATCTTATTATTGCATTCATGTTAACACTAATGTTGTTCTCTAGGTATTGATCTGATTTAAACTTTCAAATTCAAAAAATAGATCATTACATTGAACATTCAAAATGAATGCAATAAGCAATTATTCATTTATAGGTTACATCTTTTAGTTGAAAACATTGAGAAAATATACAGTACTGAAAGTAAAAAAGAAGCATGCTAGTAGTATGGAGTAGGGGTCCCATGCATTGCCTTATCATATGATTGTTCTCAGCTGGTCTTCTACATGTTGGGGTTGAGAAATGGTGTCACCTAGGTCCTCATGACTTCTGCCTTATCTCATCCTTGTTATTTTGTATTTTTACCTACATCATGAGAGGAAAAAATGGTGTTAGATCCAACCGGATCTAAGCAATGCATGAAACACAAACAACATACTATTATTATCAACTCTTTCAGTTCAGTACTATACATTATGTAAACATCAATGCAATAATAAGGTACCTATCTGCAATAACTAAATCAAGTATCAAAGGGACGTAATGTTATGAAACCTTTTACTACATATATTTGTTGCCCTACATTGTTCAAGAGTTGTTATTTATAAGAACAAAAAAAATTGAATCAAAGGGACTTAGGTCTTGTACCTGAGAAACCTTTTTTGGATCATCCACACCTTAGGTTAGTAAATCCAACCAGAAAACCAACATGCATACATAAATGTCATTTTCATATGACATTTACATACAGATATTGACTAGTTGATTGAAACTACTAATCTAACATGTGTTGTAAGTGGTGTGTGCAAGAAAGAGGAATGCAGAAATCCAATGGGTGTCACGAGCCCATGCTCAAACCACACTGGATTAAGGATGCAAGAGTTCATAAGTTTAGGAGAGAAAAAGAAGACATAAAAGAGTAATAACAATGATATTATAAGAGATACATGTGAACTGAAATGATACAGAGTGTTCCTAAATGAAAGATGTTACAGAAAAAAAAGAAGCAGGCTTGCAGGTTAACTAAGGTAACACTGTACCTTTGTACCTTGTCAATGTACAAAGAAAGCATGAGATACCATTTAATGTTGTTTTGGAAACAATGCACTAAGATAATTCAAAAAATATAGGACACTAATATTGTTATAGATTAGGTTCAATCATCAATTGATACCACATAAGTGCTTTAGCTCATGCTGTCCTAAACATTATCATTTCTAAATAAAAGCTATGAGAAAAGAAAACCAGAGATATATTTTCTATAACACAAGGCATATACAAAATGAAATATTAGCATTGTTGTGAGCTATATGTTCAGATGAATGTTGTATAAAAGATTCTAGGTAATAATAGTGTGTTGTAAGTGATGAGTGTATAAGGCATGAATATCCACATGTGCAATGATTTTCAAAATGAAAAGTTGTCACTATTAATATTCAAGATTAAAATCAAACAGTGCTTCAATATATGTTCATAGTACAGCGTGTGTTCAGAAAGAAAGAGGTAAACGGAAATAAGATGGGTTAATGCTCTTAGAAGAAAAATATGCACATTAGCATTGATATCTATTTATGCATATGTTCATGAGAATGGGGCAAAATAGGGTATATTCATGTTATGATTCTGAGTCAACTAAGGAATCAATAATACTATAGTATTCCATATGACTAAAGAGAAAAAAAAGACACAATACATAATGACAAATAGTGATATTCTAATGCATTGAAATAAAAATAATATGGAGGTGATCATCTAAAACATACTATTTTTTATTAAGGTTAAAACAGGTTTTGAAAGGACCCCAAAACCTTTTACAAAAAGCTACTAAAGATAGACATTAAAAGCTCATACAAACAGAGAATGTCTACATCAAAAAAAAGGCAGGACCTAGCAAGAAACAAAAGAACTAAAACAAGAGAAAGTAAAAACTGCCAAAGATAGGCACAGAAACCAGTACATCTTCCAGCACAACTTCTAGCACCACAACTCAAACAATTTCTAGCAAAAAGTCCAAGCCAGCAGAACAAAAATTACATCATTTTCTGGTAGGCTATCTCAGCCTCCTTCATTTCTTCCATTTTTTCAATGGATTTCTTCAGCTCCTACATCTCTTTCGGAATCTCAGGGACTTTTCGTTTAACTCCACTTTGGGTTCTTGAACCAAGTCCTGAGCTTCCAGCCTTTTCTTCAATTGTGATTGTGGTTTTTTCTAGCAGGCTTCTTTCCAGATAAGTGTATAACACTTTTAGGTTCTGAATCGAAAATTCTAGCCCTTCATTGTTGTGCTCAAGGATAATCTATATCATCTACCCATTTTGGCTAATTTGTTCTTTCATCTCTTTTATCTTTTCTTCCACCTTCTCATTCACTCTAGTAGAAAGTTCCTCTTCTATGTTGCTGTCTTTAACCTTAATCATCAACTTGTTCTCCATTTCCTTAATCTAAAACATATTGTTATTAATACAGTATGTATCCATCAAATAAACATGTTGTCATAATAGTGTTCATGTTTGAATAAGTTTGGAGAGTACAAATGCATGCACTAATTACAGTCAAGAAGGAAAGGTGTGCATAATAAATTTCAAGTTATGAGCATTTCTCATAGGAGTCACAAGCCCATTCTCAAACCCTATGGGTGAGGATTCTTATAACATTATGCATAATAGTGTATTTTTACATTACTTCTTGCATAGAAGCTGCATACTTTAAAGAAATGTTCAAACAATAAAAAAATGGAAAATGAACATGTAATGTGTGTAGATCAACAAGAAAATGCTCTCCACTTTCAACAGTAGGAGTTTTGCTATGTTATGATCATGCTGTAGATTGAACATATAATATGTTTTATGTTTCTATGATCATGCATTGAAAACATTGGGTGTTTCTCAAACTAGAAAGTGTGAAATTTTCTCAGCAACATAAAGAGAGCTGTTTATATAACATTATGGTCATGTTGGAAAGAAAAAGCATTATATTTTTTTTAGATGATAGATGTGGAGTTTTGCTTCAAACAGCTAGAGAACTTGTTTTATGATAGTATTGTCACACTTGAAAGGAGAAACATGTAAAATACTACAATTATGTACAAAAAGGCTATGTGGGTACCTTAAAAAATAACAACAATACAAAGCAAAGTGAAAATAAGTCAAGTAGAAGCTCATTTATATGCTATAATGGCGGCACCAAATAGCAAGTTCAGATGGGTTCATTTTTAGACAAAGAAATACTATTATTATAATGTTTTTTCCATTAAACTGCTGGTTTTATTTCTAGATTTACAAAGAAAAACATGGAGCAATTTCAAGAAAACAAGAAGATACAGAAGAATCACTTATCTATTACAAGTCAAGCATAATGGAGATGCAAATTCAGAGGACTCCAAGCTTAATTTTTTGTGCACCATGAGTTAAGGATAAGTCTGAAGATGTGGCTGGAAGAGGTTGAGCTTCAATTAAGACATCTCCATATCTTTCAGCCACACTGCAGACCGAGCCCAAGATTAGGGTGGTGAGAAGAACCACTTCACAGCCCATCAAACAATACAAGCTCGAGTGCAAGATACCCATATTCAAAAAACAAGGGGAGCCCAAGTTTGATTTCTTGCAATGATACATGCAAGATGCCATATATTATGGTGTTTAAACTTACAGTTCCAAGAGGTACAACTGTGGTAAGAACTCAAGTTCTTATGATACATGCAAAGAGGCACCATATTATATGGCATGCGTAAGATACATAATAGATCCCGCTAAAGGAGCCCAAGAACCAACCAAAAGTAGAGCCCGAGTTTCATGGTGGAGTCCAAGTAAAGTCAGAACCATATTCATGGCATCGAACTCTAGTTTAACAGATAAGTTCAAGCCCAACCAATAGTCAAATGCCAAAGAACAATCAAACAAATACAGCTTACAGTTAGAACACTCAAGCCTCCATTCTTCAAACTCTTAGTCCATATTTGATGCTAGGGATTAAACTATCGAAGACAAATAACTTCATTACCAGTCAACCCGAGCTCCATTCATGAATTTTACTAGAGTCTTCTTGCAATTAGGGTTTCATCTCTTCCTGATTCTTCTCTGCGAAGTTAAACAATGACACCAAGTTCTAGATTTACAAGTGTGTTGAGTTTTTGGAGTCCGCATAACAAATGCATTGAATGTCATTGAGGCATATGTCCAATCCTGCGGGCCTCAAAATTTTAAACAGTGCCACCTCATTGCCTTTATATTCACCTAGTATGAAAGTGGGAGAAGTGGTCATGTCAACCCTCTTTCACTTAGCATTTTTAGACTTAGGAGTTTATTTTCCGAGGTCTGTTTTATAAGGTGGTGTCATTTTTGTTATTATTTTGAATTTTATTCAAAGTTTAATAAAATAAATATTGGTTAAAACAATGTAAAAGGGATTTATATCCTTTATTAAAACCAATATTTAGGGCACTAGTCATGGTGATAGGGATAGATTTTTTTAGGCATGGATTATGCCTTAAAATTAGGGCTTTTGAAGCTATATCTTAAGGACATCATTGGAGACCAAAAATCAGGGATACCTTTCTGTTTAGAGGCACTTTTTAGGGGGGGATCTCATTTTCAAAATAGTCCTTGGAGGCTATATATTCAAATTTATTATTCATTGTAAGGGGTTCAGAATTTGGGGATTTTGGAGGTATTAGTGAACATATTGTTCCTTTGCCCATTTCCTTTGTATTTTGTAACCATTTTGCAGATTTTGGAGATAATAAAGCTGGCCTTACTATTCATACATCTTTTCTAAGTTTTTCTATCTATCCTTCTAAATTTTTGCATTTAAGTGTTTCTTCTCTTTTAAGTGTAGATTAGTGAATTGCTCAAATTCCTATTCTAGAGTTATAAAGAATCAGCCTTTTTGCAAAAAGTACATGTTTGTTGATCGGATCTTCACCATTAGTGGTATCAAACCCTAATAGTAAGCTCTTGGTCATCCTAGGTGTTAAGAAGTGAAAACTATTGCAGAACATAGTAATGTGTGTTTTGTAGGTACAATCTTGCAATTCTGATAAATCTGCATCCATCTTTGGTGTATCACCTTTCTTATTTAGTTTCCTTTTTTCAGTTCTCCTTCTCCCTTTTCCCAAAACCATAAAATTAAGCATTAGGTGATATCCCAAATCTAATAGGAATCGGCCTAGAACCCAAATATTCATTCTCTCATCCACCAAGGAGAATGTTTCCATTTTCCAACAAGATGGCTAGATTTTGCATCTAGCTATAGGTGCAATCCTGATTGACAACAGTGAACTCATTTGTTCACACTGCAATCACAAAGAAGAATAGAGAAAAGAGAGAAAATTTTAAGTAGAGCATTTTTCAAGCATCCTACAGAGATTCAGAGCACATCCTGAGAACACAGAGGTTAGTCATTACACATTCTAATATTAATGAGTTATTTGAACACCATTCATGAAAACCCTAAACCAAAGATCATGGAATCCACATCTCTAACGATGAAACTGAAGATGGAGAAGGATAAAAATATTGTTTTGGTAAAGAAATCCACTTGCACTGAGCCAAACTATAATATCCATCTATAGGTTGCAGCCCAAACTGACAACAAAGGTGTATTTTCAACTATCCCACCTAGGGTTTTGTTGGTCCAAGATGTGCGTGCATATATTCACTGTAAGATTAGTGAAATTGTGGATTTTGAGCTTATATCAACTTATCAGTCACTATGCACAGATGGGAAGTTAAAGGAAGATCATAAAAATTTGGAGGTTAAAGGGTTAACCAATGTCCTAAATTTCTTGAATGCATTCAAGACAAAGTGGATCCACATTTTTTTGAGCCGAGTTCATGATGGAAAGCTCTGGTTGGATGAGCCAAATAAGATAACAAAAGTTGTTATTCATACCATGATCGGGTATCCTATATCTAAAAAATCAAAATCCCTAAGGCACCTATTCAGATTTGAGATTGAAAATATTATAGGAGCCAAATGGGATGGTAGAGGTCTCAAGGTCAACTCAATTGGCGATCCTAAACTTAGATTCAGTGCTTATGTCATTGGCTACAAGATATTCTAGTCCAGCAGACCAAACAATGTTTGTGCAGAGCAGTAGACATTGCTTACAAGATTGTTAAGAAAGGTTTACAACTTGATCTCACTGAGATATTGTAGTGGCAACTTGAAGAAAATATGAGAACTATCAAAATAGAAAGGTCGAACACATGTAATTTGGGTTCTCTACTACTTTGCACATTCTTCTACATGCAGAACTTTTTTCCCTCCATCGGTAAAGTAAAGTGGAAGACAAACCGACTGGTTACAATGCAAATCAACAACTTTATTACAAGTCTAGGGAAGAATTTTGAACCAGTTATGAGTGAATATTTTTCTAAGTTCAAAAAAAGGATGGAAAAGAGATCCAAAATACCTAAGCAATTAGTGGAAAAATACAAAGATGAAATATGTTTTTTAGTAGACACTGATTCAACTCTAATCAAGGTAGCACAACCGAGGATAGCATGGATACCTCCATTGGAGTATGAGTTAGATATTGACATAGCTTCTGAGGCTATTGAAAAATTGTTGAATGAACTAGTTGATAAATCTACTATGAGATTCGGCACTTATGATGAATCAAAGACCATAATATCCATTGGTCTACAAGTTGAGAAGATAACCAAGAAGAAGACCAAAATTGTCGAAACCTTGAAGAGAAAATTTTCTATCTTTGATGAATATTTGTATCATAAAGTTGATGATACCAAGAAGAATACCTGGTGCAGAGCACTCTCCTTGGATCTCCATCTTGTCTTCATTCTTCACAGAGCAGTGATGAGGTTCAATTGCCATATATGTCAAACATAGAGCAGTAATAGTCTTCTTGTGCAAAACAGTTCTCAT
>MU227546.1:1846455-1866935 GCA_018584345.1 Thuja plicata
TTCCTTGCAGTGGGAGATTGGTGGAGCCTTCTTGAAAGGTTGTTTGCAGGGTGTTGAGGATCCTTTGAGGATTTCAAGAGTTTGGAAAGAGAAAGTGTGGGTTGGTAAGTCCTAGGAGCAATCTAGGAAATTTGGGTCATTCCGGTGTGCCACTCTGCATCAATACCTCATTCAGTATAGAGGAAGAACCTAAAAATGATGTTGATGCCACTGAATCATATGAAGCACAAGAAGAAGCTCCCAAGGATAAAAGGGGAAAAAAAATAAAGACTGGATCTTCTCCGAGTACAAGATCACAGTCGGTGACATTAGATTCACTACCTTTGAAGAAGGGAATTGAAAAAATCACAAGGCCATCACCAAAATTCACATATCAAAAAAGGATGCCAAAGGCCACGGCACCAAGATAGAGAAAGAGATATGTAAGGAAAAAAGATGACAAAGATGATTCTGATGACAATCCTAAACAATTTAAAGTTGTGCAGAACAAGGCACCAAAGACTATTGATGAATTTGTTGAAGGAATCAAGACAACCAGAGGATTATCTCATCCTATAAAGATACATGCATGTGGAGATCTGACTACCAAGAATAAGAACAAGCTTGAAGAAGCTATCATAGGTATTATGATCAACTTCAAATGAGTTCCTATTGAATTTTCTACTTACATTCCCTAAGAATTATATGATAAGATATCAGCTAGATGGTCATATGCACTAAACACCAAGAAATAGATGAGAGAGGCAGCTCTCACTCTACTAAAGGTTGAATGTATAGTAGCAGAGAATGATGAAATTATGTAGAAATATGCCAAGAAATTTTCCAAGAAATCACAGACATTGAATATCCTTCAAGGGAACATGAAAGAAGTGGATGATGAGAGCACCAGAATTTGGAAATATCTACTATATCCACTTGATGAAATAGAGGAAACCGAGGAATAAAAATAAATTGCATCTATATTCGATACCAAGGTAGATTGACCAAGAAAAAACTGATAGATGTTTATGATGCATATGTTGACAATACATTGGATGGAATTCATCAATTATTGACAAATCTAGGACATCCTAAGATCACAATAAAAGACATAACTAAAGGTGATCCAGATGATAAGGCTAAGGAAGATGATTCAATCAGATAATTTGAGACTTTAGATGAACAAGACACAATAGAGGTTGACCGAGCAATGGTACCAGGCCAGTTACCTATTTTGGTACAAGAAATTGAAATAGAGAGTGAATCACAAAAGACACCTGAGAAAGAAATAGACATAAATGAAGATAAGGGTGATCAACAAGGTACACAGACCGAGCATAGTGGTGGGACAACACAAGGTGATGCACCTAAATATACCACTGATGTAGCATAAAAAGGTGTAGGTGACACTGAAAAAACAAACAAGACAATAGACACTTCTACTACTAACACCAGGTCATCCACCGAGATACCTTCACAAATCATCACACCAAGTACCGAGCTAGCAAAGCCAAAAACTGATAAAAAGGCTCAATTAGCACTAACTTTATCTCCTTCATCTAGTGTTCAAGGAAAGAAAAAGAAAAAGAAGAAAGGAAGAAAGGATGCAGTTACTTTGGATGAAATCATAGAGATTCCAGCATGGGATCCAAAAGCACTCGATCCATAAGCATTGAAGAAATATGGTGAATTATGCACCAGGAAAGCAACACAGGATAAACTAAGGCAAGAACATAAGAAGCACAAGTATTAGAATTTTCCAAGGAGATCCTCATGCAAGTTGTTCCTAACTTAAACATCAATGAATTGACCCCCATCATTGATCAACTTGCACTACTCACCGAGGCAATTAACAAACCTAGCATTGATGTTGAGCATAAATTGGAGGAGCAAGCAGAGAAAAAGATACAATACAAGGTTACTGAGAAGATCAGCTAGGCAGTGGCAGTAAATAAGGTAACTCTGTCTAAATTTTTAAGTGGTTTAGAAACTGTTATATCTGAAGCCATTAAAATTCTATAGTAGTTATGCTCTCTAGAGAACTTCACTACTGAGATTAGTGAAAAGATAAAGAAGATAGATCAAGATCTAAAAGATACTGCAAATAGTCTGTCAACCAAGAAACATGCATTGTAGATGCATTACACCAAGGTACTTCAAAACTGGTGGTTGAGACACAACTTGAATAAAGAAGAGGAGAAAATTAGAGAACAAGTAACCGAGCTTCAGGCAACGTTACTACTGCATTTGGCTAGATGCAAAAACATATGACATTGACAAAGAATTTGATTGCCACCCCAGAATTGTCAGTGATAGAAAGTATATATGATATGCATGCTCAACTAAATATTGAACTATTAACCCTAGAGCATTTAAAGGAGGAATGGGAGAAGCTACTAGAAACTCTCAAGAATGCCCATCCTAACAATTTTGACAAACTGTAAGTTATATTCCTTTTGTCATTATTTTGAAAAAATGGGGAAACATATGTATATAAGTATAGTAAAGGGGGATATTATAATCAGGGGGATTTCATATACATATACCAAGGATTTACAAAGGGGGAGTCACTATGTATATTACTATGTATAGTAATAATTTTTTGATACTAATGCCAAAGGGGGAGAATGTTACTCCAATTAAGAATTGAAGTTGTCATTAGTATTCAAGCACTCAATATAGATAGTCGATAATAGAGTCACAAAAAGGACAGTCACTATAATCAATGAATTGAAAAGTTAACCGAGAGCACTGATCATGCCCAGAGTTAACCGAGTGCAGTGATTACTGAGTAGATAGACTTTACCGAGCATTATACTACACCGAGCTACACAGTTTAACCGAACAGTAGTATAATCAAGATACACAGTCTACACCAAGCACTGAGAGACAACATTAACCAAGTGGACCAAAGGCCACATAAAATTTTGTTATGGCACATCATTCTATGTAACAACTTTTTAATGACCTAGATAATGGTTTACACAAATGAGGAGAACATTAATTATGGATTCACGACATGAATTATGTATTTCTCCTATGCTTAGATGATCAAGATAACTTATGTACAGTGTTGATCTTAGGTTAGGATGCTATTGTAAAACCCTAATTAGGTCATAGATTTTTGATATATATAAATGTATATATGTTATATTTTGTAATGTAAGTTCATCAAGAAATGATCAAGTAGCCAACATACTATAGACATAAGAAATTAGTCAAGGGTTTTAAGGACAAATACTACATTGCAATAATCAGTTATCAGAACAGAGGAAAGGCTACTGACTAGAATAGAGTAGAAGGTATTATCATTCACATTGAGGTGATATGTTTTGTATGTACTTAATGGATCTTTATTAGCAATATTGAGATTGTATATGTTTTAGATCAAATTTTTGTTACTCTCTAACAATTGTAATAAACCCCAAAATCTCTTAACAGAGTAGACTTAACCATCTTTTTGTAAATATCTTAACCAAGTGCACACATACTTTGTGTTGCTAAATCCTCACACTAGGTAGATCTAATTGATCTCATTATTACTCCTAATAGGGTAAGATCATTAGAGGTGATCATTCTTTGTAAGCTTTAACAAGCTACTTTATTTACTGCAGTAGTGAAGTGATGTAGGATCATCTTGGGTCCTTGGCAATCCTGCTCAACCAAAAAAAAAGTTTACTTTTGATTTGTAGTTTGTCTTTTTTTGCTCAGGTTCTTTCTTTATCGACGGGTCTCAGTGATCTCTTTAATGATGGGTTTTCTGATACTTGAGTATGATTTTACTGATGGGTTTCCTGATGCTTGGGTAAGTTCTTACCAACAGGTTGTGTGATGCTTGGGTATGTCTTTACCGAAGGTTGCTGATTTTCGGTGATCATCTTCCCAAGATGTTTATCTTGATCTGGCAGACTTCTACATTTAATTTCTATTGCTGAGTTAATGTGGGGTCTCTCATTAGGATCTATGTGGACCTAAATCTAGGTCTCTCTTATGGATTTGAGTGCTGACCTCTTTGGTGGACTCTTGCATATATCTATTTCATTGTTCTTAGTTTAGGGGTGGTGGCAATTCAGAGGTAGGATTTGATATCAGATAGTAATAGAAGATTAAGTATTAAAGATTATAGAAGGCACATCTATGACCTCGCATCAATGAAGACTATTCTATAATTCATTGATTGTATATGGCCAAAACCAGGAAGGCCTTACATTGTGGCATGTAATGAGTTTGTTCAATTAATGAAAAGGATCTCTGTTGTTTCTTCTCTCACTGTGTTTTTTCTTCTGCATTATTGTGTCTATAAGCTGGCTTGGTTGTTGGGAGAGCCCTAGACCCCACCTCTATTCCCTCCTTGTGTCAGGTGGTATCAGAGCATTGGTGAGATCTAAGTTCCTTCTTGTAAACCCTAACCCTAGTTGGTGATATTGTTGTGGGGTAGCAGATTGGGATCTAACCTACAATTGTAGAGGGATTCACAATGGTTCATGGGAGAGGAAATGCAGATCCAGGTCTAGATGATATGCTTAGATAGATGGTTGCTAGATTGGAAGTTGTTGAGACAGCCCAACATAGAGGAAGACATCTTGATGATGTTAGTGATGATGAATTGGAAGAGGTTCAAGGTAAAGTTGTACTTGCACCTATGATGGACCAGGAAGAAGAAAGATTCCTGAGAGCCTTTACAAGTTTGAAATCCACACCTCATTTTAATCCTCCTAAGTATAGTGGAAAGTTGGATTCTAATGAATTGATTGACTGGATAACTCAGATGGAAAAGTATTTTGAGTATGAGAATGTATCAGAGGATAGGAAAGTGAAGATTGCAAGCACAAAGCTGAAAGGTCATGCATCCTTATGGTGGGAACATCTGCAATTGGATCAAAATAAGAAAGGTAAAGACAAGATCAAGATATGGGAAAAGATGGTAAACAAATTGAAAGGCAGGTTTCTATCTTGTGATTATCAGATTAACATGATTGGGAGAATGTAAAGCTTGAAGTAGAAGGACAAATCTATAAAATATTATACTGAAGAATTATATGGATTGGACATCATATCTGGACATGTTGAAGATGAGGTGGAAAGAGTAGCAAGATATCTGAATGGCTTGAGAAGTTCCATACAAGATGAGATCGGTTTGGTCAAGATGGAAATAATGAGGAGGCATATCAATTTTCCCTAAAAGTTGAGGAGAAATTGAACAAAATATATGAATAAAGACAAAGAGGTAGAGGTGGTAGATTCCCTAGAGGAAGAGGTAGATCTCAAGGTGAAAATAGTATATCTGAACCATAAAAATCAACTACAGACACAAATAAAGATAAAGGAAAGAATGAATGGAAAATTAGAAGTTCATATCGCGGAAGAGGCAATTACTTCAAAAGTGGTTATGGAAAAAAGGGATTCCAAGTAACTTGTTACAATTGTGGAGAGGAAGGACATAAATCCTTTGAATGTACAAATGCAAGAAATAAATTTAGTAGTAGCAGAAATGAGTTGGTGCAAGAAGAGTCACCTAATGAAGCTGAGAAAGAAGGAAATCTCATGATCTGAAGGATACTATGAAGTGAGAAAGATAAACAAGATCCTGTCAGAAAAAAAAATTCAAGACCAAATGTAGAGTTGTAGACAAATTTTGAAAGGTCATTGTTGACACTGGAAGCTCGGAGAATCTGGCATCTAAGGAAATGGTCACAAAGTTTCAATTGGAAAGGATGAAGCATCTGAAACCCTATAAGATCTCATGGAACAAGGATGAGCATACATTAATGGTGAGTGAACAATGTTTTGTGAATCTAAAAATTGGAAAGTATTATGATAAGGTGTTGTGTAATATTATGCCTATGGATTGTTGTCATATTTTGATGGGTAGACCTTGGCAATATGATAGACATGCTATACATGATGGAAGGTTTAATAGATATTCTATTTGTGTTGATGGTAAGAAGAAAGTTTTGTTATCTTTGGTTGAAGAATCTATTGGTGAGATATGTACATCTGTGAAAATTTATTTGATGGAAGGTAGACGGTTTGTTAAGGATTTGAAAAAAAATGATATTTTTTATGCTTTGATTCCTAACAAACCGAGTAAGAAGATGAAAGATGAAATTCTTGCATAAGTTGAGAAGTTACTCAATGAGTACAAGGAGATAATTTCAAATAATGTACCTAATGGTTTTCCACCAATGAGAGATATCATTCATTGTATGGATCTGATTCCTGGAGCTAGTTTACTAAACAAGGCACCACATTGGTCAACACCAACCAAGAATGAAGAGCTTAACTGACAAGTTCATGAATTGTTGAACAAAAGTGTTATCTGAGAAATTTTGAGTCCATGAGTAATACCTATTGTGTTGGTACCTAAGAAGAATGGAGAATGGTGGATGTGCACTGATTCCAGAGCAATCAACAAGATCACAGTGAAGTAAATATTTCCTATACTGAGAATGGATGACATAATGGATTGTTTGAGTGGAGAAAAATATTTTACCAAAATTGATTTGAAGAGTGGATATCATCATATCAAAATTAGAGAAGGTGATGATTGGATGACTGATTTCAAGACAAAGGAAGGTTTGTATGAGTGGTTGGTTATGCCTTTTGATTTAACTAATGCACCAAGTACATTTATGAGGTTAATGAATGAAGTTTTGAAGAAATTATTGAATAAATGTGTGATTGTATACTTGGATGATATTATGATATTTAGTAAGACAAGAGAAGAGAATTTGATGCATATAAGGCAAGTGTTGCAGAGATTGAAAGAGGAAAATTTTCTGATCAATCTGAATAAATGTTCCTTCATGAAAGAAGAGCTTGTGTATTTGGGTTTTGTGATTTCAACTGATGGTTTGAAGATGGATCCAGAGAAGGTTGAAGCTATACTGAATTGTCCTACACCTGAGAATATTAGTGAGGTAAGATCATTTCATGGATTGGAAAGTTTTTACAGGAATTTTATCAAAAATTTCAATTCTATTTGTAATGCTATGACTGAGACAATGAGAGGAGACAAAAGAGAATTCAAATGGACACATGGAGATTATAAGAGTTTTGAGACATTGAAACTGAAAGTTGTTGAATTACATATGTTAGCCTTACCTAATTTCAATAAGGCATTTCAAGTTGAATGTGATGCAAGTGAAAGTGCAATTGGAGCTGCATTACCTCAAGAAGGTAAACCTATTGCTTTCTTTAGTGAAAATTTGAATGATGCTAAGAGGAAATATTTTTTCTATGATCAAGAGTTCTATGCTATTGTTGAAGCTATGAAGAAGTGGATACATTACTTGATGCCAAATGAATTTGTGTTGTATACTGATCATAAGGCTTTACAATATTTGGGTAGTTGGAATAAGTTGAATCAGAGATATATGAAATGGGTAGAGTATTTGCAGAGTTTCACATTTGTGATCAAGCATAAGAGTGGAGTTTCTAATAGAGTTGTAGATGCATTGAGTAGAAGAAGATCTTTGTTGACTAAAATGAGAATTGAAGCTCTTAGTTATGATGATATGAAACATTTGTATGAAAATGATCCTAATTTTTCTGAGTAGTGGAGAGTGTGTAGAGAACCTAATTCAAATCAATCAAGTAAGTATGAAGATTATTTCATTCAGGAAGATATGTTGTTCAAAGGTATTCAGTTGTGTATACCGAGAGGATCAATAAGAACTAATCTGATAAAGAAGAAACACAGTACTGGATTGCTAGACATTTTGGCATTGATAAAACATTGATTTTTCCCAAGGAAAGGTACTTTTGGCCTCAGTTATATAAGGATGTTAAGAAATTTTTGAGAAGTGGAGTTTTTCAAGTTGCAAAAGGAGTAAGTCAGAATACTACTTTGTATACACCAATTTTGTTCCTGAGAAACCTTGGAGTGATATCAGCATGGATTTTGTTCTTGGCTTACTAATGATAGTAAGAGGTAATAATTCCATATTTTTTGTTGTGGATAGATTTTCTAAGATGAAACATTTCATACCATATAGGAAAACATCATATGCAATACATATTGCAGATATTTTCTTTAAGGAGATTGTTGTTACCAATTTAGTTTGCATACTAAATTGATAGATTGACACTACTTTTATAATGAATTATGGATTGGATAGTTGTTGTTCTACATTGCAGAATTGCTTGAATGTAGAAAATGAAGTACACATATAGTATGACAATTATAAACATTAAAATATTGCATAAAGATATGGATCCAATGCAAAAAGAAACATGATACATGAATTCACTAGTTGCAGATGATAAAGAAAAATGCAGTGAGTATCATGAGCCCATGCTCAAACCTTGCAAGATGCATTGCATACAATACAAGAAAGCTGAGAGATCAAGAGTTCAGGAATGAGAGGATGCAGAAGAAGGAGATGTAGTTCCTAGAGGTTGGTACAAGGTGTAGGCATGTTGTTACAAGTTTAAATTCTACTAATACAAAATGCAGAGTATAATAATGCTGCTAGAACATACATGTGAAATGAAAGGATGCCCTAAAAGATGGATGTTCCAGATTGAAATGAATGATCAAGTGCAAAGAATAGAATTGCAAATCAAATAATGAGGTAACACTATATTTCATTACTGCACAAGTTAAGGTTAATTGTAATGCTGCTAAAAAGATGATTGATGTTATGCATCAACAAAAGTAAGATGTCACTTGTTGTATGTTATCAAATGGATTAGGCATATATAAGATAATACTGATGTTTATCAAGGTTTCAACTATGCATATACAATGAACGCATCAACATTATCATTTATGAGTATGCATATATGAATCAAATTAAATAACAGTGCATAAGGATGAAAAATAGAAAAATAGTGCATTTACAAGAGGAGAACACTAATGCTATTGCAAAGAAGTATGCATATACAGAAGAGTCAATTACATTATATCAAATTAAGATATGCATGTACCTAGTTAAAACATTGTTATCATTAAACAATATGGCATCCTAATGTTGTTATAAAGACTAGTATGTTTGAATGAGAGAGAAACAGAATATCAGTAACATCCTTTTTGTAATCAAGAATTTAAAAAATAGAGGACAAGCAATTTGCATAAAAAAGGTGAGCAATGTTATTGTCTTTTACTGTTATTATACATATTCAAAGATGAAATTAGATAAATAGTGTTGGTGTTTTAATGTTGTTGGATGCATACTCAATGGACAAATAACATATTCCAGGATGAGAAAGTAACAATTTTATTATTCAATGTTGTTGTTCATGTTCAAATGACAAAATGCAGTGTTTGGGCAAGAGTGGAAATGTTTACTCAAAGATGTTCCTATGCAAAGATCAAATCAGTATGAAATTCAAAACCAATATACATATACATAATATAGTTGTGAAAATAAAAAAGAAAATCTGCATGATTCAAGGGTCGAGCTCAACTTTAGAGTATTGCTCATGAGAGTCACAAGCCCGAGCTCGAACCTCATGAGTAATTCCTTCACAAGAGGTGATCACTATTTATTAACCTAACACTTGTTACTATTTTGTAGTGTGAAACCATATGATAGAAATATCAGACATGATGCATAGAGGTAGAGCATGATTTTCATAAAATATGTAAACATACAGTAAAGTGAAAGATGCAATCATTTCATTACACAGTGGAACATTATGCACAGAAAAGAAGCATGGTTCTAAACAAGAAATAATAGTGTTTGTGCATAAAATGAAGACAACATATGACAAAAGACAAACGCAGACATCTAGTAGAGCCAACAAAAGTTTAGTTCATCTCTTTATTACAATAGACAGCGTGCATATATTCAAGTAATAAATGCGGATTTATCAACATTTGCGAGTTCATGTTTCCACATTAGACATAATGCAGATAGAATCGATGTGGGTATTCAACAAAATATGCTCTTTATTACAACAGATAGCTTATATCGATATTGTAGAAAGAAACTATGGAGCAAAAGCAACAGAATGCATGGTACATGCAGAGAGTCTGAACTCTTTTAAAACTTCACAACATTACCCACTATATGCAAAGAGCCCGACCACAGACAGAGAGGAAGCTATTTTTAGCTAAGAAATAACACAAAGAAGCAGAAGCAGTGCCACAATCACAACATGGTGGAACCTTGAACAGAAACCCTAATATCTTCCCCCAAATGCATATTTGCCAAATGAAATGCGAAATACAATGCATATGCCAAGTTTTGGCAAACTTTGAAATCCATGGTCAGAAGCAGTAAATGCTCCAGACTAACTGCACTACACGACAACCTTATTCAAATGCCACAATAGTACAACCATTGCCACAATGGAGATGAGATTTTTTACATGGGTTTGGTCATGTTGACCTTATTTATGATGTCGAGTTTGGCATGTTGGTGTTAAGACATAGTTAGGGTATATGGGATAGGATTTAGGGATTTTCATTTATCATGGGGTTGGGTTATATGGTAATATGGGGATTTTTGATATATTTTTTATGTATTGGTATATTTTTTAAAAGAGATGTATATTTTAAAGATACCAACATTAGGGGCTAGGTTTAGGGCATGTATTGTGCCTTAAATTTAGGGTTTCTAGCATATTATGAGGACTTTTTTGGAGGGAGTGAGAGTTTAAAATTTACTCATGAGAGATTATATAGCTGAGCCTCTTATTCAGTTTTAAGGGTTCAGGATTTAGGGAAAAGAGGTATTAGTGAGATTTTTGTTCCTTTGCATCTTTTCCATATATTTTGTAGCCACTGGTTCATGTTTTATGCAGATTGTGATTAGGTGAATGCACATATTCCTTGGCATATTTTGTACTTTCTCATGTAACCATTTTTGCAGATTTTGAAGATAATAAAGCTTGTTCCCATTATTCATACATTTTTCTGAGTTTATGTATCAATCCTTGCAACTTTTTGTATTTAAGTGTAATGTGGCTTTCAACATAGATTAGTGAATTAATTCTTATTCCTATTCTAGATTGTAAAGTGTAAACCTTTTGTAGAAGCTACATGTTTGTTGGCAGAATTATTACCATTAGTGGAACAAACCCTAATAGTGAATTCTAGGTCAGCCTATGTGTTTTGTAGTGAATTTTATTATAGATCTGAGCAATGCATGTCCTATAGGTGTTGGTTTATAGTTTTGACAAATCTAAATCAAGTTTTGGTGAATCACCTTTTATTTCATTTTATTTAGTTTCAGTTATCTTTCTCCCTTTTCCCAAATCAGAAATCAGTCGATGATATTCCAATCCAATAGGAACTGGTCTAGAATCCAGAGATTCATTCTCTCTCCCATCAACGAGAATGTTTCCATGTTTCAACAGGATAGCTAGATTTTACCTCCAGGCTAAAGGTGCAATCCTAATTGACAATAATTGTCAGATTGCATGGATTACCAAGGAGTATCATCTTTGATCGAGACAGTAAATTTGTAAGCTATTTTTGGAGAACACTTTGGAAGAAGCTGGATACTAAGTTGAATTTTAGTTCTACATTTCATCCATAGACTGATGAACAAATAGAGGTTGTAAACCGAAGTGTGGGTAACTTGTTGAGATGCCTAATTGGAGACACACCAAGCAATTGGGATTTGATGTTGGCACAAGAATAATTTTCATACAATAGTTCAGTGAACAGAAGTACTTGAAAGACACCTTTTGAGATTATTCATGCCACACAACCAAGAGGTATATCAGAATTGAGAGATATTGTTGGAGAAGAGAAAATAAGTGATGAAGTAGAAGAATTTGCAGAATTTATGAAGACATTGCATGAAGATATAAAACAGAAGTTGGACAAAATTAATCAGAAATACAAGGATAGCATAGATAGATCAAAAAGACATAAAAAATTTGAAGTTGGTGATGCAGTTATGGTTCACTTGAAGATAGGAATATTTCCTATTGGAACATATGGTAAATTGAAGATGAAGAAATTTGGTCCTTGTAGAATACTGAGAAGATTTGAAAGTGGAAATTATTATGAAGTTGAATTACCTGATGACATGGATATATCACCTATATTCAATATTTTAGACTTGTATGAATATCATGATCTGATAAAGAAGTGACAGTACCAAGTGATTATCCAAAGAAGCAGATAGAGGGAGTTGAGAATATTTTGAAATAGAGAGTTGGAAGAAGTACAAGATGAAAGGAATACATGGAGTATCTGGTGAAGTGGAAGAACAGACCAATTGAGGACTCATCTTGGATTTCTTAATCTAAGTTGGATTCATTTCAGGTTGGACCTGATACATGATTCAGGGAATCATTTCTTGTAACCCCAAGTGTCTAATGCAGGAGCATCTTGGGTCCTTGGAAATCTTGATCAACCAAAAAAAATGTTTACTTTTTCTTTATAGTTTGTCTTCTCTTTCTTAGGTTCTTGCTTTACTGATAGGTCTCAGTGATCTCTTTACCGATGGGTTTTTTTATTCTTGGGTATTCTTTTACCAATGGGTTTCCTAATGCTTGGGTAAGTTCTTACTGACGGGTTGTCTGATACTCAGGTAAGTCCTCACCGACGGTTGCTGATTTTTGGTGATCATCTTCCTAAGATGTTTATCCTGATCTGGCCAACTTCTACATTTAATTTCCATTAATGAGTTAATGTGGGGTCTCTCATTGGGATCTATGTGGACCTAAATCTGGGTCTCTCTTATGGATTTGAGCGCTGACCTCTTTGGTGGACTCTTGTATATATTTGTTTCATTATTCTTAGTTTAGGGGTGGTGGCAATTCAAAGGTAGGATTTGATATCAGATAGTAATAGAAGATTAAGTATTGAAGATACTAGAAGGAAGTTCTGTGACCTCTCATGTATGAATACTATTCTATAATTCATTTATTTTATATGGATGAAAGAGGGAAGGCCTTACAACTCGGCATGCAATGAGTTTGTTCAATTAATGAAAAGGATCTATGTTGTTTCTTCTCTCACTGTGTTTTTGTTTCTGCATACTTGTATCTGCAAGCTGGATTGTTTGTTGGGAGATCCTTGGGCCCCATCTCCATGCCCTTCTTGCATCAGGAATTTTTTTGGGTCTCATCCCCACCACAATTTTTACCTTCTAATAGGGGTTTTCTACGATACAAAAATACTAGTGTCATGAGTACTTAATTTCATGTATGTGTATTGTTTACTTTAAATGCATTTACATTTCAGCAGTGATACTATATTTTTGGTGTATGCAATCTACTCAGTAATTTTTTACAAAACTATTGGTTACATAGATTTGATTAAAAAATTTTAAGGGTACTGATTCACCCCTCCCCTCTCAGTACTCACCTCTCCATTATCCCAATATTTAGTCTTCTAGTTTTTATATTGAAACTGGTAATACCGCAGGTATCACACCAGTTATTGTAATCTGATTCAGAACTCATATCAGAATAACATCTAGAAGTTTAAATAAAGGCATGAGGAAGTCAGTCAGGAAATGAAGGAATCAAAAGAGAAGGTGATGGAATTGGAGAAGATGCTAAATGACAAGAAAAACACTAAGGAAATAATTATAGATGGGTTAAGATAGAAAATGGAAGGATGGAATAAGACCAAAGATGAATTGAAGGTTGTAATAGAAGGGTGGAAGAAATATGAAGAAAATCTCAAGAATTTCATCAAGATGAAGTTAGAGGAAAATGAGAAGTTGGATCAAGAATTGAAGAAGTTGAGATCTAAAGAATTTTTTGTGAGACAAGTAATATTTTGAATTAGTTATTATCCCTATAGAAGAGTCACAAAGATAAATAAATATTAGGGTTTATCATCTTATATTCAGATCTAAAGGAAAAAGGCAAAGAAAAGTGGTTGAAGATGAAGTGATGTCTGAGGTAGCTAGAAATATAAATAATTATAATACTTCTACAATAAATCCTATGGTAAGGCAACTGAATGCTCAAAGGTACTTGTCTTTTAATAGTTGTCACATTTGCAATAATTTTGGTCATAAGGCATTTGATTGTAAGATAGGGAAATATCAAAAGATTAAATGTTTTAGTTCTCATGAGGTGGGGTCTCTCATTGGGATCTATGTGGACCTAAATCTGGGTCTCTCTTATGGATTTGAGCGCTGACCTCTTTGGTGGACTCTTTTATATATTTGTTTCATTATTCTTAGTTTAGGGGTGGTGGTAGTTCAGAGGTAGGATTTGATATCAGATAGTAATAGAAGATTAAGTATTGAAGATACTAGAAGGAAGTTCTGTGACCTCTCATGTATGAAGACTATTCTATAATTCATTTATTGTATATGGCTGAAAGCGGGAAGGCCTTACAGCCTAGAATGTAATGAGTTTGTTCAATTAATGAAAAGGATCTATGTTGTTTCTTCTCTCACTATGTTTTTGTTTCTGCATACTTGTATCTACAAGCTGGATTGTTTGTCGAGAGAGCCTTGGGCCCCATCTCCATGCTCTCCTTGCATCAGGAAGTTTTATGGATCTCATCCCCACCACAATTTTTACCTTCTAATAGGGGTTATCTACGATACCAAAATACTAGTGTCATGAGTACTTAATTTCATGTATGTGTATTGTTTACTTTAAATGCATTTACATTTCAGCAGTGATACTATATTTTTGGTGTATGCAATCTACTCGGTCATTTTTTACAGAACTATTGGTTTCATAGATTTGATTAAAAAATTTTAAGGGTACTGATTCATCCCTCCCCTCTCAGTACTCACCTCTCCATTATCCCAACAGTTAGTCTTCTGGTTTTTATATTGAAATTGACAATACCGCAGGTATCACACAAGTTATTGTAATCTGATTCATAACTCAGATTAGAATAAGATCTAGAAGTTTAAATAAAGGCATGAGGAAGTCAGTTAGGAAATGAAGGAATCAAAAGAGAAGGTGATGGAATTGGAGAAGATTCTAAATGACAAGAAAAACACTAAGGAAATAATTAGAGATGGGTTAAGATAGAAAATGGAAGGATGGAATAAGACCAAAGATGAATTGAAGGTTGTAATAGAAGGATGGAAGAAATATGAAGAAAATCTCAAGAATATCATCAAGATGAAGTTAGAGGAAAATGAGAAGTTGGATCAAGAATTGAAGAAGTTGAGATCTAAAGAATTTTTTGTGAGACAAGTAATATTTTGGATTAGTTATTAGCCCTACAGAAGAGTCAAAAATATAAATAAATATTAGGGTTTATCATCTTATATTCATATCTAAAGGAAAAAGGCAAAGAAAAGGTGGTTGAAGCTGAAGTGATGTCTGAGGTAGCTAGAAATATAAATAATTAGAATACTTCTACATTAAATCCTATGGTAAGGCAACTAAATGCTCAAAGGTACTTGTCTTTTAACAGTTGTCACATTTGCAACATTTTTGGTCATAAGGTAGTTGATTGTAAGATAGGGAAAGATCAGAAGATTAAATGTTTTAGTTCTCACGAGGTTGGTCATAAGTAAATTCAATGCAGAAGTAAATTTTATAAATCATATAAGATGAATGGAATGAATAATATCTTTCATGGGAATTGTCACAAGGCTAATGAATGTAGATCTAGAGTTCAGTCAGTGAGATTAGGACATATGAAAGTAAATTATTTCAAATGTGGTCAGTTTGGTCATTATGCTAACACATGCAGATCTGGTGGTGCTTCGATGAATGTTAAAGAAAGGAATAATGTTTCAGTTTCAAGTGGATCTCAAAAGACTGGTATGACATGGAGGAAGAAATAATGTATTTTTGAAGAGATCCCTATGGTACCAGATCCTGGTACTATCTCTTTTGGTAAATAAGATGAATGATTTTTCTCAAGGGGAGTATTAAAATACTATATCATTCACTTCCCCTTCTCTGAGGTGATACCAGATGTAACTAGCTTGTCTCCAATATGATGATTGGACAAATAATAATAGTATTTAATGATTAATTGATTGATGTGTGTTGTATGTCTTGGTTGCATCAACAATATTTATTTTTTAGCAGAAAAAGAAAATATGATGGCTCAAGGATATAAATATGAATTTTTAAAATCATTTTGGCACTATTGCAAGGAGAAAAATAAGAAGTCTTTAAGAAAATTTTAAGAAAAATTGTTTGTGGTACCGATGTGATTGAATTAAAAATGTGTAAGATGGTTAAAGTTGAGGAATTTGATCATGGTAGGATCAGGAAAATGGAGAGTAGTTTATCTCAGGAATAATTGTAGAGAATAAAAAATTATGGTTTGGATATATGGGGATAATTCCCCTAGTGTAATGATAAGGAGTTTTTTATGTTGTTTTTGATTCAATTTTATGATGGAAACCTAATGTTGGAAAAGCCCCATCAGGTGATAAAGAAAGTGATTGAAGACATTATAGGATTTTGCAGTGTTTGAGATGTTCCAGGGAAGAAATCAATTAGTTACAAAGAGATAAAGAAGTTGACCACTATTGGTTGTGATCAACGTGTATTCCAAATAGATAACCTTATTGATCAGGTGGTGAGGTATGTTTCCTATGATGTCTATAAAATTTAGTTTCAAAATCATGATGGTTCCACTTCAACTATGGTTGTTTATATTGCTCACAAGATGGTTAGAGAAAATGTTCAATTTAACATATGCAAGATGGTGTTAGATAATTTCCTTGAGAATGTGAAGATGGATGTAGAGGAAGATTAAGTACTTAGATTTGGTTCATTGGTGATGTGCATAGTATTCTATGAAATTATTACCTGGTGAAGAGAATTAGGAGTGGAGGATCGACATCCTTGTCAATAAGAATATTTTTTAGGTATCTATGTTCATTGGAGAATTGTGCAAATGCGTGTAAGGTATATTTCACTTTATTGCAGATGAGTATTTGTTTTGGTTTAATGGTTTCTGGTGCAGTGGTGGTGAGTCATGGTGAAGAGGGTTCCTCCTCTAGTTAGAAGATGTTAGATGTTATTTTCGGTGGTTCCCCTTCGAAACCAAAAAGGAGAAATATCTGTAAGAAAGAAAAACAAAGTGTTACTATTTTAGATAGTGATGAAGAGAAGGATAAGGATGGAGAAGAAAGGTTTTAGGAAAATAAACAAGTAGAGGAAAAAGAAAAGGAAGAGGTAGATGTGATTTCTCTGTCAGAATCAGATTTTTTGGATTCAAATGTGGTTTAGTTGTTTCTATAAGATTATGCATTTGATAGAACTGGTGATATATGGATCGGATGCTCATTGGTGAGTAGGACAAATATTGAAGATTTGTTGACAAATCACTAGATCAGTAAGAAGATCATTTTTTCTAGTGTGTATGGTATGCTACCAATTGATTTGGTTAGGAATATTAATGAGATATTATTTTAGAGCGGAGATGATTGCAGAAGGTTCAAAAAGTCCATTAAGAAGAAATGTACAAATGTGAAGCAGAAGTTACTCAGGTTGATTAGTGAGACCAAGGATTTCATAAAAGATATTTCATATATTTATAGGTATTGTCTCTGATGGCCTATTGTTGTAGACAATTTTAGAGGAAGAATTGAAGCTATTGAGACAGATTTGAATGTGCTAGGAAAGACATGTGACTATTTCAAGGACAAGGAAGAAAAATAGTGGATAAAATTTGGACAATTGCAAGGAGAAATGTTGTAGTTACAGAGGCAAAGAGAAGATCTGGTGAAGAAATTTTGGTTGGTGAAGGATATGATTAAGGTTTTTTTGGAGCATTTTTCTAGTATAATTACAGAAGTAGAGGATTATGATAAACAAATTTAGTCTCCTAACTGGATTTCATCTTTTGATCTTCTGGTAGAACATGATAGTTTTGTTAGAATTAATTCAGAATAACTAAGAGGGAGGTGAATTAGTTATCCTCAGGTCTAGATGTACTAAATTAAACTTTATACCACTTTGAACAACTCACATCTGCTCAGAAGCAATAGCATAAATCAAAAACATACATATACAATTTTACTATTCAAATGTAATCAACTTGTAGAAACTTAACAGTAAAACACAACATAAACATTCACACAAGTTGACACCAATATTTAATGTGGAAACCCAATTTGGGAAAAACCACCAATAACATGCTATCAAGTTTTCACTCTTCTGAAGTGAGCTCTGTTAGGATCCAACCCTATTAAAGGTTAGAAAACACATTGCTAAATGTGACCTTGGTAAAGGATTTAATCACCCTATCAGGAGTGGCCTTGTTAGAGGACTTATAACATTCCACATGAATTTCACCTTGATCAAATGATTTATACAATGACTATTAGGTCAACTTGGTTAAAGGATTTTGACTGATACAATGGTTAGAAAGTAATCAGCAGGTGTGATCTAATACATACAACTTAATTTTCAAATCCATATCCAATTTAGCTCTAATGCTAATTCACTGAGTGGCCTCCATTCTCTTTTCAATCTTCAGATCTACTTGGAAATCTGTCAATAAATCACTCTCACAGCTCTCTGCTTCTATTCTTAGCCTTCTCTGCTAGATCATGCCAATCATTCAATTAACTATACAATCCTCTTGCATACACATCATCCACCCTTCTTACATTTCTGAATAACCCCTTGAGGTTATCTTATACCTCTTCATCTAGGTAAAATAAATCTTTTCCTCTTAATCAAGATCATATATCTTAGGTTAGGTCAGATCCAATGGATCTTTCCATCTTTACATTTAATTTACTTATCCAAATAAATCACTAATTAAATATTTGATCCATGCATTAATTACGATTACCTGTGCATTTAAATAGTGTGGACAAATCATGCTTATCCTCAATTAAATTTACATATCCCAATAAATCAACTATTTTGGCTAGAGATCTCAAATCTCAACAATTACCAAAATACTGTTGCTCGGTCAACACTGTGTTCTTTCGCTCGGTCAACACTGTGTTCTTCCACTCGGTCATCACTGGTTTCCTCAGCAATTTATTGGCGCTCGACATAAACTGTTCTTAGTAAACTGTCATCAAAAGATAAACAACACATTACTTTGCCAATGTGCCAACTGATTAAGTACCCTTGTGATTTCCCAAAACTCAACCATTTCACTTGGTCTTCTTGTTATCCTTGCCTTCAAATCTTCTATATCAATCAATAGAAATGGTACTCAAACACATAGCAATAGTCTCACCAATTAAGGTTTGACATCAATGAAAAAACACCAACTTTTTCCATTGTAGCTTTCCAACAATCTCCCTCTTTGGCATTGATGGAAACACAAAACTTTAAAACAATAATTTTCCAACCATAGTTACCATTCAATCCAAAAAGTCTGCATGTGTTCCTTGATATGAAAAAATATTTATTAATATCTTTAGCTTCATTCTGATTCCCATCTTGTAAAACATTTCTCCCTCTGTGTCTGTAATCACACTAAAATATTTATGTTTCTGTTCATTTGAAGACTCACTCTTTCAGTAAACTCTCCCTTTATCTCTAAGTATAGTAAACTATCCCTCTTTCAGTAAACTTTTCTCTCTTTGAAAACAATGCCAAAGATGTTGACATCTTCATTATGCAGATTCTTCTATTCTAATATTTGTATATGTTGGCAAGTTGACTTCTTGAGGAAGCATGACTTATTTTGTGTTGTCAATCATGGAAACAAAGTCATACTTAAGTTCTGTCATGAAAGGAAAATGACTAAGTGTAAAAATAGGGCAGACAGACACAAATAGAGATCAGTACATTAGCACACGTGTTAGAGATCACACCAAAGAATGTGTGCTTAGGTATATACTCTATGCTGTATATACATGCTAGATCCAGATGTGCAGAGTATGGAGCATCAGTACGAAAAAGTTATAGGCAAATTAGTAGACCTGCAGTCCAGAAAATAGAGCATGGAAGCCGACTACAGTTTTGATCAGCATGACTGATTTTGTAATGTAATGGCTAAGCGCCTTTAGTTATAAGTTTTTATTAATGTAATTAATGTTTTAGTAAACATGATTAGGCTAACTTGTTTGGAAGCGATGTATATTTTGGTTTAAAGGACGACTAGAGTCTTATTTTGGGTCGCGCCTATTCAATTGTAAACATATAAGTATGTAATGTAATGTTATGTTACAAGTGTCGATTATTATGTATGAGGAAGATATATATGAGAAGTATAATGAAGTTAGAAGATGATATAGCTCTTTAAAGGAGTAAGAGAATCTGTGCATACACGGAACTGATCAAATAGTAGTGTCATTACAGTAGTTCATTTTGATATAGTGCATATCAACATTCAGAGGGTTGTAGCCTTCATCTTATTGGGCAGTGAGCCTAGGTAGTGAGCCATATACCTTTAACAGTGTTTTGTAAAAGAATCCTAATAGGGTCAGACCTTTAACCAGGTCATTGTACTTAATTTGTAAAGACTGCTCCTAACAGGGCAAAGGAACTTTAACAGGTTCATTATACCTAGTACAATATTTGTGGGTACTAATCCTCACCTGATTTTTCCTCTGATCAAGGTTCTCCATAATCATATCATGTGTTATGTGTTCTTGTGTTATGTTTCTTTGGATGCACATTTGATATATGTTTAATTGGCTGAAATACAATTAATAGATAAACACTGATTC
>MU227546.1:1883261-1901599 GCA_018584345.1 Thuja plicata
GCTTGCCAGTAAAGTTTCATGGCTAGATCAGGTCTAGTTTTGAAGATATTGAAAATTTTTGGTATTGAAAATAGGGTACAGAAATTTCGAGCTTAGTTTTGAAGGCTTTAGAGGCCCCGGATGAGGTTGAAACTTGTTCTCAATGATGCTTGATCAAGCCGTTGTAGAGCGCTTTGTGGCATTTTCGAAATGGGGTTATAATAGTCAATCGAGTCAACTGGTGATGAATTATGGTCTCCGGAAGTTGGGTCACCTAAAATAGCAGAAAATAATTTTCCTTCAAAATTTTTGGGTTTCAAAAGTTATTTTGAGCCGACTTTGATGTACTAAGTTGAAAAAAATAAAATAATTCTAAGTTTGGTCGGCCCTAAGGGCTAAATTTCTGGAACCTTCTCGGGCGGTGGAAATTGCCTATATAAAGAAGGCCCGTAGTGTTGTTTTAGGCAGTTCGGGGCAGTTCTGGGTGGATTGGAGTAATAATTGGAGGCTTTGTCCTACAGAATATTGTAAGTGAAATGCCCATGTGGCTTTGCATATGTAATTCTAAAATTTTGTAATTCCACATTTGTGGAGATAATAAGAAGCCCATTTTCTATTCTTGCAAATTGTTGTTGCTTCTTTGTTTCTGTTGTGTGTTTGTGGCATTAAGGGGAGCACCCTTCATCAATTTTCTCCTTCTTGCATTTTCATTTCATCAAACTTACCTCTTAAACTTCCAGATTTGGCTCTTAGTACATTTGTATCACCTCCATAGATGGTTGCTAGGGAATCCCACATCTACTTTGCATTTTTACAATTCTTTATGTCTTCAAACTCATGATAGTTCAGAGATGATGCAATCTCCAACATTCCTTGGTTGTGTTCCTACTTTTCTCTTAACTGTGCAGTTGTGGTAGGTATAGTGGGGGCTACATAATCATGTTCAACATAGTGCTTAGCAGAATCACCAATACCAGCCAGATGTGATTTCATCAAACTATGCCATGCATGAAAATTATCTTTGTTTAACTTTGGTACCTCCTTTTTATACATCTTGATCTTTTGCTCCAAGTACCTTCAAACTATTTTTAAGAGACCAATGCTCTGATACCAATTGTTAGAATGAATTCAGAATAACTAAGAGGGGGGTGAGTCAGTTATCCTCAGGTCTAGATGTACCAAATTAAACTTTATACCACTTTGAAACTCATATATGCTCGTAAGCAATAGCATAAATCAACAACATACATATGTAGTTTTACTATTCAAATGTAATCATCTTGTAGAAAATTAACAGTAAAACACAACATAAACATTCACACAAGTTGACACCAATATTTAACGTGGAAACCCAATTTGGGAAAAAACACCAATAACATGGTATCAAGTTTTCACTCTTCTGAAGTGAGCTCTATTAGGAGCCAAGCCTGTTAAAGGTTAAAAAACACATTGCTAAATGTGACCTGGTTAAAGGATTTAATCATCCTGTTAGGAGTGGCCTTGTTAGAGGACTTAGAACATTCCACCTGAATGTCACCTTGCTCAAAGGATTTATACAAGGACTGCTAGGTCAACCTGGTTAAAGGATTTTGACTGATACAATGGTTAGAAAGTAATCAGCAGGTTTGATCTGATACATACAACTTACTTTGCAAATCCAAATCCAATTCAGCTCTAATGCTAATTCACTGAGTGGCCTCCATTCTCTTTTCAATCTTGAGATCTGCTTGGAAATCTATCAAGCAATCACTCTCGCATCTCTCTGCTTCTCTACTCAGCCTTCTCTGCTAGATCATTCCAATCAATCAATTAACTATGCAATCCTCTTGCATACACATCATCCACCCTTCTTACATTTCTTAACAACCCCTTGAGGTTATCTTATACCTCTTCATCTAGGTAAAATAAGTCTTTTCCATTTAATCAAGATCATAGATCTTAGGTTAGGTCAGATCCAACATATCTTTTCATCTTTACATTTAATTTACTTCTCAAAAGAAATCACTAATTGAATCTTTGATCCATGCATTAATTAAGGTTACCCACACATTTAAATAGTGTGGACCAATCGTGCTTATCCTCAATTAACTTTACATATCCCAATAAAATCAACTATGTCGGTCAGAGATCTCAAATCTCAACAATTACCAAAATACTGTTGCTCGGTCAACACTGTGTTCTTCCGCTCAGTCATCACTGGTTTCCTTGGAAATTTACTAGTGCTTGGTATAAACTATTCTCATTAATCTATCATCAAAATATAAACAACACATTACTTTGCCAATGTGCCAACTGATCAAGTACCCTTGTGATTTCCCACAGCTCAACCATTTCACTTGGTCTTCTTGTTATCCTTGCCTTCAAATATTCTACATCAATCAATAGATATGGTACTCAAACAGATAGCAATAGGCTCCCCAGTTAAGGTTTGACATCAATGAAAAAACAAAAATTGTTTTCATTGTAGCTTTCCAACAAGTTTGTGTGCCCAGATGGGCGTTGTTGTTGTTGAGTGGAAGAAGGAGCTTCCAAGCTTGAAGGAAAGGTATAATAAATTTGTTATTGTTAAGTCTTTTGTATTTCTTTGAAACTTTTATGCTATAGTTTTTGGCCCTTTTCCATTTTGGCAAAAAGGGGAGAGAAAGAGGAAGTTAAAAACATTAATTAAGTATCTACTTGAGGGGAGTTTTTGGTTTTGGAGTTTTCAGATGTTCTAGGTTTTTTTTGTTTTTCCATAAATGCCAAAGGGGGAGATTGTTAGACATATCGAGATGTTTCTGGCATTGTTTTCATTGATGTCAAAACCTACTTACTGACTACCTAGCATTATCATTTAGTTTATTGGCGGTATCAATTTTGGTATATGTTAAACAATTGTGGTTATCAATGTCATTGTTTTTAGTTATACGAAGAACAAGTTCAATATGTATAATTTTGGTGCTTTGTGTCAAGTGTACTTTATTCTAATTAAGAATTACATCTTTCAATATACTTGTATACTTTTGGTATTTGGATTTGGAAGGTGTTGTCTATCGATATCTATTGACTATTGTACTTACACTATTGTTCTAGGCGTTTATGATATCAGGACTTTCTTGTAGTTCGTCAGGATATTTTGGTAATATGATCATATCTTATTCTAGAGAGGTTTTATCATTTTTGATCTTGTGGTTGGTTTAGAAGTTTTGTTGAACTATACATGGTCTTGGTTGAGAATTCTTATCATTCTATAATTTACTTATCTTTTTGGTGAATGTTATATGAAGCGTGTACATCTTAAGGGTGACTTATATTTGGGTCCTATGGTAACATGTTCTTATGTATGACCTAGATTTAGGTTTGATGGTAGCATGCTGAACATAATTGTAATATATTTTTCTTTTGTGGCTGACACGCTCTTTCAGTGTGGTTGATATATGTATGATCAAATAATTGTATAAATAAAGAAAAAAAAGTATATCTGGAATGAGTGTGTGTGTGTGTGTCTACGATGTGGATACATATGTGAGTATATGTGAAAGATGGAAATAGAGAACCAAAGGTGATATAGTGTGTGTTTCTCTTAGTATATTAGGAATTAGTGTGAAAGAAGTTGAGAAAAATGGAAGAAGGCCTCATATACTATGTTGTAGAAGTTTGGTGTATGCTGGAATAAAGTTTGTATCAGATCTTTTTTGTTGGTGATCTGTGTGCTATCAATTGGAATTGTTTCATGCATAGTCATATAAAATTATATCAATTCATTCTTAATTAGTAAACATCTCTTGTATTGGGATTTATCTATATTTCATATTTTAGGGTAGTTAGCTCGGCCAAAATTGAGCCAACCCACAATGAGCCCTTGTAAAAATAACCTTAACCAGTGTTCTTTTCATGAGAATTAGTTTCCCCATAATTTTTCCCAGTTTGGGTTTCCACGTAAATTCTTTTGTTCATTGTGTTGGTGTTTTTTTGTTCTTAATTTTCAATTGAATTTACATATTAGTAAAGTAGGATCTAGTAAATTTATTGATGCACATTTGATTACATGGTTTATATATTTTACCGATTCAATAAAAAAATTTAGAATTTGTTGATGAATAATTGATTTAGCCCCCCTCTTAAAGTTATTTGTCATGTTCATCAACTCCTCTTGGTTTATAAATTATAGTGATCCCTCTAAGGACCCTTTAGATTAGGACCATTCCTATTTCCAACTACCTATTTTTTATGGAATAGCTACATTTCTTCATTAGTCCATTTTGTCTCTTGTATTAATATGATTTCAACCTTCGATGTTGAAATCCAATGCTTAACCACGTTTTGTTTATTAGGAGCATTCAAGCTCCTAATATTCCATGTAATGAGCATCATGGATCCTGAGGAATTTTATTTCCCTTCATTATTTTTAGAAGTGTTGTAATTTTGGCTTGATCTCCTACCTCTCTAACTTTTGATCTTAGTTTAGAGAGGGATTATCTACCTTTTCTTTTTCTAGACAATTTCCCATAATCTGGTTCATCCTTGTCTACCATCTTTTGAAAAAAAATTGTTTATTGTTTTTTTTTCCATTTCTTCATCACCAAACAAGGATTCATGATCAACTTCTTCCATATCATACAAATCTAAGATTTTCTTGATTAGTTCATAAATTTCTCTAATACTATCTTTATTCTCTTCTTCCAAGATTTGGGAGATGCCTAGACTTCATATACTACTTCAAGTTTCATGTTGCATCTCTTCTCCGCTTGGATCTATCAATATTCTCTATATATTCCAAGATCCCTTTCTTTGCTTGGTTGTCTCTCCTACAAGTAGACTCTTGAGTGAAATTTAAAATTTTCTCAAGGAAAATTTTAGACATGTTACCTTCACATTCTATCATCTTTTTGTGAGGCAAACAAGGCCTTCCCTCTTTTTTCTGCCCCTTAATCCTCAAAGTGTTGATTCTTCTATCAATTTATTTTTGTAGGGATTCAGCTTCTTGTTTGAGGAAGTTTAGTTCTTTTTCACTTAGTATTTCGTTGTCTTTAATTTGGTCATAATTTTCTTGATTAATATCCTCAGGACTTTGAATGTTGTTTCTACCTACTTCCAACATTTCCAATTTAGGCTCATTTGTTTCCCCTTCTTCCATATCATGGTTAGTAGGATTGGATTGTATTATATGCTCATACATTTTACTCTTTACCTTGGGGTTGAGAGTCAAATCCATCTCTTTATTCATGCTAATCTCTTCTTCACACTTGGAAAAACTTGTTGGATATCCTAACCTAAGGACACACTTCCCACCTATTTGTTTTAAATCCACTTCTAGTTTTTTTTTATCTTATTTACCATTTTTTGTTATTATCTCCAACTTTTATAAATACCACAAATCAATATCTAGATCTACTATGATTTTGGCATCTAATCCAATAATTTTAAATTAAATTTCCTCCTCTTCCTATAAAGGATCTTAATGTCTCCTCAATCTTCTCCAAGGCTCCTACGTTCTAGTATTATGAGGGTGGGTATATTAGTCAATCCATTTTGGGAACCATCTAGGTTTGTGATTTAATGGATTAAAATTAAGCTCCCAATATATTTGATAAAAATAGAAACCCTCATAAAAAATAGGTTTTCCATATAATAGGTATTTCTTCACAATGCAATCGATAAGAAAGAAAACATTAGCAAGGGCTCTGGCACTTACCCACCTACTATATTGTGATGTCCGCCAATAAATGATATTTTCAATCTAGGAATCTCCTCTTGTCCATTTCATAAATAGGTCACATTCTTTGAAGTGCCCCACAACTAGGTTTAGGGTTTTTGATGAAATGACATGGCCCTGTAATTTTTTTTGGATGGAGAATACCATTCCTATCCTCCTTTTTCTTTCCTTGTATCTTTTTCTCCAAAAGGCAATTTTGTATGCAAGGCTCCATTCATATGACTCTATTTGATTCATGTATGTTTCCTTCTAATCTGGTCCAAATTAATCAACTTTATTGCTCTTCTACTCATATCCAAATTGATCACCCATGTTTCTCTTCTATCTACAAATTTGGGATTTAGCTTCAATTTGAATGCAGGTATCTCCTTCCAATTTGGTCTGTGATTCTGTCAAACCCTTCCCCAACTCCTTTTTCCCTTAATTATACCATGTATAATTTCATTGATAGATTTGTCCATTCGAGCCTTGCAATTCCCAAGTGGGATAGCATCTTCCCCTATGGAAAATTTTGATAAGTTGGAGAATGTTGACCAATATAGCTGGCAGTATGACCTACCAACCTACCTTTTGTCTACACCTACCTTTTTTTTACTTCATTCCTTTCTTAATTTTATTTATTTTGTCATTTAATTAATTTTATAATATATTATAATAATTAAATAATTAAAGATTATTTAATTATAAGTGTGTTAGATAGAAATTGGAACTTGAATTTGAATTAGAAGAATGAAACTAAATTAATTAAATGATTAAAATTGTTTAATTAATTAAGAGGAAAATTAGTAAAATTATCGCTAGTAGAAGTTGGACAATTTTAGGTGTTTACAACTATTGTGATAATTATTTCACATCTGCGGGTTCACTATTAAGGGATTTTTCTCTTCATGTGATTAGATATGTTGATCATTCATTTAGAGCATTTTAAGTATTATGTCTTGATGTACTCTAGATTAAATAGTGGTGCTTAGACATGATATAGGTTCTCTTGAAACTAGGATGTGTACATTGTTATATATGATCTCTTGGGAGAGGATGTTAGATCATGATTGCATGATTTAGTTTTTAATTCTATGAGTGAAACTTGGACAATAGTCTTGTAGGTTTTATTGGTATTGAGTGCATTATGTTGGAATGTGAAGTCATCATGGATTGCCACTAGTTGTGGTTGATTCATCATGGATTACCACTAGTTTTGGTTGAGTCATCATGGATTACCAGCAGTAAGTTTGTTTGGTGACTTACCATAAATAGTAATTTTGATATGAATTGAACATGTAGTTGTATGAGTGAAAATTACTAAATTTAGTAAGTTGTATAGTTCTATAATAGTTCTATTTTTCCTCTCAGAAACCCCATTTTGTTGAGGATTGTAAGGAACGGTGAACTCCCTCTTAATCCCAATTTCTTTGCAAAATTCTCTAAAAATATCAGAGGTGTATTCGCTTTCATTGACAGTTCTTAGGATTTATATTTTCTTCCCAGAGGAGTTTTCAGAGAAGGATTTTAATTCCTTAAATTTCCTAACGATCTCTTCTAATTCTTTACATGTAAGAAAATAGATCCAGGTTTTTCTAGAGAAGTCATCAACAAATATTTCATAATAAAGAAACCCTCCCACATTAGGTACATACATGGATTCACATAGATCAGAGTGAAATAGTTCTAAAACATTGCTCATTTTACTAGAACTACTTTGAAAATAACCCTTAGTATTTTTTCCTAGGGCACACCCCTTACATGTACCTGAATGATATTGCTTTAACTTAGGTAAGCCAGTGACTAAATTTTCCATGGAAGATAAAGCATGAAAGTTTAAATGTCTTAATCTTCTATGTCATATCTCATTAGAGTCTGAAATTTCATGAATTGGAGAAATATTAGGTTCAGTACATACCTCATACAAGTAGCTTTTCCTATTCCCTATAGTTATTTCTTTCTTGATAGAAGAATTATTTGGGCATGCCAACACTTTTCTATCCATGAAGGTTACTCTATACCTATTATCCTCAAGTACAGATATGGATACTAGGTTCCTCTTGATGCCAGGAACATAAAGAACTCTGGTGAGTAATGGTGCAGGTTCCAACACCTTTCACTAGATGTGTAGAGTCATCTCCAATGGATACCTCTTCGTTAATTTCTTCTATTGAATCATAGAGGCCATTAGTTCTTTATACCCAGTGACATGTCTTGATGATCCTCTATCTATTATCCAAGTATTAAATTTGTTAGATACTCCGTTAGAGAGGGAAGAGTAGAATACATGTTTCTCTGAATTATACTTATTTTAATTCTTTTTCACTTTGTCAAATGTAGCTAGTTGTTTAATTCTATCTGGACATCTAGCAGTATAGTGCCCATATTGATCACATATAAAACATTGAATTTGAGAAGTATCCATTTTAGATGAACCCTTTTCATGATGGTCCTTCCACTTCTTAAAGTGTTTCTTCTTGCCTTTCTCGTGAGAGTTTACATTTAACACTTGAAGATCTTCATCTATGTTCTTCTGTTTGATTCATTTCTTATTTTGTCTTGACTCTTCTTAAAGACAATCAGACCTTAGTTGATCAAATTTTGGAAATGTAGACCTTGCACTAATACCTTGAAAAAAATCCTCCCAAGTGTTTGGTAGACCATCTAGTGCAATGAGTTTCAGTTCTTTGCTTTGAATTACATATCCAAATACTGCTAATTAATCCCTTAGAGTCAAAATTCTCGTAAATTATGCATTGATGGATTCTCCTTTATTCATACTTATATGATTAACTTTTGTCTTTAGGGATAGGGTTCTGCTATCATTAGTTATCCCATACATTATTTTGAGTGATTTAAACATATGATAGGTAGTCTCATATTTTGTTAGGATCACCACTATATGGTCTCTAACACCATAGAATATGATCTTCATATCCTTTTCATTTCCTTCAATCCAATTTGATCTTTTGGGGTCATTCTCTGGCTCTTCTTTCTTCTCCTTTATAAATGACTCGACTTTATTTCTTTTAAAATCATTTTGACTCTGAATTTCCATGATGAAAAATTGTTTCCTCCTTCAATTCTATCTTCAAATATGATAGTGCTTGCCATGAGAATGTGAGAAATGTGATAGATTATAATTGATATTGAATTTCGCAAGTTTGAGAGCTTCTTGGATCTTCCTTTACCAGAGCTCTGATACCATGTTAAATCAAGACAAACTTATTATTCAAATTACAATTTAATCTTTTATATATTGTTATCCTAATTTACAACATGCATCAAAATAACCACAAATAGGAAAAAATTGCATTTTTAGAAGAGTCCCATTAATACTATCCTTCAGATATTATTAATCAACATTCTATCATTACATTCATTTTTCAGAAGTTATTATTTGTACTCTAAAAGTTGATCACATTCCAGAATTTCTAAATTATAATTGATCAATTACATTGTGGATTCAAACTGAATGTATTTTACAAGTGTTGTTTCATCTTTCTTTTCATGTCAAAGTAATAGTACATTGCAGAATGGAAGGCATAATTGAAAGTATGGAGTAGGGGTCCCATGTATTGCCTTGTGGTTGGTTTCTTGATGGTTGCATATCAGGTCCTAGGTCTCCATAGTCCATATCTTCATCTACATTTAGGTCTTTTAAGGTTCACCTACATCATGAGAGAAAGTGGGGTGTTCGATCTAGTTGGATCTAAGCAATACATGGAACAAAAATAGTATACAATCAGTTCTTCTAAGGCTGCATATCAATCTGATGAAATCAATGTAACAAGAAAACATTCATCCATAATATCTAGAAAATAGTATTAAAGGGACTTGTTTAAAACATGAAACATTTTTCTATTTATGATCACTTTGTTGAATGTTATTATTTTCTCTGAATAAGGGTATTTGACATTGCCATCTAAGAAACTTTGATCAACCTGTTAGGACAGTAAGTACAAATGAATCCAACAACATTCCTAAATGAGTTTCATCCTAGATGACACTCATGTATAAACATTAATGTATTTATTCTATCTGTTGTCCTGACAAATTGAGCGATGTTTTGTGTGCAAGTGGGCAGGTATGTATAACTGAATGCAGGAAACAAAAGAAGATAATGCAGTGGATGTCACAAGCCCGTGCTCGAACTTCACATAAGCCATTACATGCAAAAAGATGGTTTACATTTTAGGAGGTTATTGCCCACATATTGAATGCAGAAGAAGATGCAAATGCATGAAAGAATTCAAAAGATGCTACAGTAGGCACATGAGCAAAGAAATATTTTTAATGAACTTGAGAAATACATAATTGAAAGAAATCTGAAAGTCCATTATCTTCATGCAAATAAAGGAGATTGAGAAATACTGTTACAGTAAGTGCCTCTTCTTGCTTTCAGACAACTGTTAAAATTTCATTTTGGAGATCAAAATTGAAAACCACATGCATAGAGATTGTGCATATACTCTATAAAGTGAGAAGATGCTATTATGTTTGTTTTAAATGACTGAATTTGCAAAGAAAAGATACATAACAAGAAATGTGAAAGCTGCAAGTGAAAACAGTCATCAACAATCTCAATCTCAACATGGGGTTACATTTATAATGGTGAAACACACACAGAAGACAAACATGATGGACAAAATATCATAGAATATCTAGGAGGTTCATCAGATGATGTCATATTTAATGGTTCTAAAAGAATGCAGTTTCTTACCTTCAGACAAAGTTTCAAGAGAGTACCTTTATGCAAATTTTTTAAACAAATACATCTCATACTAATGTTTTAAGAAAAGATGTTCATTCATGATAATAGTGCAGGGTATGCAATCTTGATAAAAGAAATATACATGCAAATTAGGGTTTCCTATTTTGAGTAAAACTCATGGGATTCACGAGCCTATACTCAAACCCCATGGGTTTTCTTTCTCATATACATCTCAAAAGGAGGAAAATGTATTCTCTTCATTAAAGAAAGCAACATTTTTAACATATTTTGTTTCCATTCTAAAAAATGCTCATACTATTATCAGTAAAACTGTGAACTGAATGTGTGTTTTTTAGAATTATAAAACATATTGGAAAGGAAATATCTTGTGTGTGTTGTTTCAGACAGTGGATGTTCGTCTCGAACAGAGAAGCATCTTTTTATGCTTACTACATGTTTTGTTCAAAGATAGAAAGAAGAGTGTTTTTTAAGAAAAAAGAGCATTTGACAGTCATGAAACCCGTGTTTCACTATAAATCCAGACAAGCATCAAGATAAATAGTAAATGCATCTTCAAAAGCCATGTGGGTATTAAAAATGATAGCATGGAAAATAGTCGACAGTAAAGTTCAACATTAAGTAGTGCTGTAATGATGGGCTTGACAGCAAACAAAGACCAGTTCAACAGCTATGTGACTGTTTGACTATAGTCGACATCAAGCAGAGCCTAAACATTAAGTAATGATTACATTATTATCGGCTACAACGGTGCATTCTTGTTTTACATTTGAAAAGCAATGAGCAAAATAATAATGATCACTTATCTGTGGAGTGGTGTCGAGATAGATTCAAAGAAAAAATAGTAGAGGCTGTGATGTCTCTCCCAGCTCCATATTACACTACAAACTGGGGATGAGTCTAAAATTGTGGAAGAGATATCCCCAGTTCAAAGTTGAGTTTCATGGTAGCTCAACACCTCAACCATAGTTTGAGATCACTCCCAAACTTGCAGTGGTGGTTTGACCAAACATCAACTCCAAAACCCAAGTTACAAGCAAGTTTGCAGTGCCATTTGTATTGGCTTAAAGATACTACAACACCAAGTTGTTCCAGAATTCAAGAAAATAGAAGATAACTCACTATTAAAACCCTAATTTTAGCAAAGAAAGGATTGTAGAACTCCAGCAGTATTGAAGATAAAGTCAATAAAAGATGCCATGTATTATGGTGAATCAAAAACTACATCTTTTCTTCCTCATAAAGCTCATGAATCTGGAGCTTCTCCACAGAATGGAGGTGGATATGTTGCAGAAGATCATGGTTTTCAGATTCAACATGGTGGCACCACAAAAGAAAAACCCTAAGATACAAATGAAACTGATGAACAAAATGCATTATGTTTTACCCAAATTTGAAGTCCACTGTCAGATGGAGTAAATACAGTTATAGTTCCCAGTGCATCGACATTCCCTCCACATTGCCATGATGGTACCTTTTGGTGCCACGAAGTATAAACTATCTTTTGAAAAGAAAGTGGTCATGTCGATGGTGGACTGTGATCAAGAAACAAGCTATAGTTACACTAATTGCTCAAGTATGGTGTCGGCAGAGTTAGAGATTTTGTGTAATCGGGTTATGTTTGGATTAGGGTTGCAGTATTTGCATTGAGAGGTCATGTGATTTCAATTTTGTGCTTTTGAGAGTTTTAATAAAGTTGATAATATATGTAATAAGATATATTTGTATTTATCAACTTTATAGGGGCTAAAACTTAGGGTTTGATTTAGGGTACTAATTTGGCCCTATAGTTTAGGAGGTTTAATCTTGTGGAGGGATTTTGGGGGGGGAATATTTTTGAAAATAAGCCATGTTGGCTATATAGTGGTTTTTTTTGCTTTGCGGGGGGGGGGGGGGGGGAAANGGGGGGGGGGGGGGGTCAAATTGTGAATAGAAGAGATTTAGTGAATTTCTTATTCCTATAAGCTATTTGTTTATGCATTTGTAACCACTGTTAGTTCATACTTGTGATTTCAATTTTGTGCAAGGGGATGTTTATGTTCCTTATTACTATTTTGAGATCCATTCATGTAACTGCATACAGATTTTGAGAAGAATATAGTTGACCCATTTTTCATTTATCTTTCTGATCATTTGTCTAAATCCTATTCAATTTTCTACAATTCAAGTGTAATACATCTATAGTATGGATTAGTGGATTGTATCCTTTCCCTATTCTAGATTACAGATTATAAAGCCTTTTGCAGATAATGCATGTTGTTGATAGTAGTTTTTTCTATTTGTGGTTAAACCCTAATAGTGACCTTCTAATCAACCTATGTATTGGATAGTGAGTGATATTGCAGAGATCATTAGGGTATGTTAAATAAGTGTCAGTTTAAAGCTTTGAGAGATCTAAATCTATTTAATGTATCACCTTTTCAAGTTTTATTCATGCAATTTTAGTTAGAGCTTCTCCCTTTCCCTTTTTCAAAATTAGGAGAAGATAGTACAAAATTGATACCCAAATTTAATAGGAACTGGCCTAGAATCTGGAGACTCTTTCTCATCCATAGTTTACCCACAGCTAGAGGAAGTTTCCATTGTCATATAAAATTTTCATGAAGCCTTAGTGCCTAATTTAGGGTGACAATTCTAAGCCTAAAAATTTTTTGGCACACTCAGTGGGACAACAAATTGCTTCTTAGTTCTGAGCTATTAGTTCTCTGGTTGTTTTAAATCTCAGTTTCAGCTCTTAGTGTGGATTTTAATGAGCAGAACTCCAACAAGATCAAACAAGGAAGGATTTGTATACCAGGATTTACAGTCAAGTAGAAGGGAAGGAAGGTCATCCAGAGGTGGAAGAACATCACAAAATCCAAGAGGTACTCTATTGAATTCAAATTTCTCTTCATTTGATAACCCCGTTTTTGAAGATCAAGCTGTAAATTTAGAGGAACTTGAGGTTGTTATTGAAGAAATCAGTCTTCCTGAAGATCTAAGTGTTCCTAACCTGTCCGTATCAGAATTTCCAAGTGTTGAGAGTTTATTTATAGATAATTCTATTCTTGGAGCCTCTACAAGTGGGACTGCAGCAATTGCTCAAAACTTGAAAACTTGCCAAAGGAAGGTAGTTCAGTTTACCTAGCCTCCTTTTGCATCTAATGTTCAGCAACAAGTACCATCAGCTACAGGAATGGAAAAAAATCTGCCATTTGTTCCTTTTGATCAAGGTAGTCCTCTCCAGATTGTAAATCACAACAATATACCTTTGGCTGCCTTGAAAGGTTTTTCATCATTCACCGGAGAAGGTCAAGTGACAGCTATCAAACACATCAGAGATATTGCATCTCTCTATAGTGTCCATCATGTCACAGAGAAATATGTGGCTATGAAGCTATTGGCTACATCACTTAAAGGTAAAGCTCTTGACTGGTTCAGAAATCTTCCAGTAAATTCTATTGCTACATTGGATGTTTTTGGGGAAAGGATTTCTAAGTTTTTTGAGGATAAATCTTACAATTTGTCTCTGGTAGAGAAACTAACTACCATTAAAAGGGCTCCACAAGAGGAACTAAGTGATTTTAATCTTAGATTTTAGAAGACTTGGAATAGGATCCCTACCACAGTAAGACCCTCTATTGAGTATGCATTTTTGTACTTTCTTAAAAGCTTGAATAGTGATATTTCAGTAATGATCCAGTCAATGGGAGGGAATTCTTTACCTCAAGCATTTGATATTGCAATAAGGGTAGAGAATAGTCTCATTCAGGCAAGAAAAATAGCTCCTAGGCCACCCATACCTTATTTTCCTAACATACAATCCAATATGCCACTAGTTGTTCCACCTCTAGCTTCATTGCCATCTTATAAAAGTGAAGAAATTATGCCTATTATTCCTCCCAGTGAATTGCAAAGCATAAAAAATAGCCAACAAAAGATTGAGAGCTTGCTACAGACTTTTGGGAATGAACTAGTAAACCTAAAAAGGCAGCAAAGCCATCCAATAGCCAATACTCAAGGTCAATTTGCTGGTTCTTCATCTCAGCAGCCTAATCAACCTAGTTATCAAGGAAACAAGAAGCAATATCAAGGAAATAGTAATACCAATAGGAAAAACTAGAACCAAAGGCCTTATAGACCTTACAACCCAACACCTCTTAACGTTGTTAGGGATATTGTTCCTAGCCAAAATAACCTTGGTACAGATTATGAATGGTGTTATCCCTACAATGAACAACACAATCAGTCTAAGTGCACTAATGGAGTGCTCAATCAAGCCTTAATGGTTCAAATTGTAATGGATTCACAACCTACTGTATCCACTGAAGAGGCTTAGCAACACTATGATACAACTACTCCTGACACTGAATTCCTCAATTGGCAAGAGGAAGAGTTTTGTGGAGTGAATGATGATTCATCTGTATCAGCAAACACAAGAGCCAAGAAGAGAGCTCTAGAATTAGAGTAGTTGGCTCCTAGGATTGCTGCTACAAATTAATCATCAACCATTCCACCAGTTTCAATCCTAAAAGGGGCCTCTACTCATGCCAATAGAGAAACACAGTATCAGAAACATGTGGATCAGATTATTAGTAAGTCACCTCAGAAGGTACAGTTTGATGTTCCTTATAACATTGTTGATAATATGAAGAAGATGAGTATTTAAATTTCTATGTGGGATTCATTAGCTATTCCAGGGCAAACTGATTTGTTGAAAGAGGAGCTATCTAAAGAGATAGCAATTCCACATCTATCCAAACAACATCCTCTAAAAGTAGTCATGGCCAATTCAGAGCCTTCAAAAGTGCATGATGAAGTGATTAAAGAAGAAAATAAGATTGGTGAGGTGCAGCAACCAGAAGTACAAGTGAATAAAAAGACTACAGATTTAAAGTAATCAACAATAGTAGTTGAAAGAAAGCCAACAAATATGCAGAAGATGACAAAAAAGGAAGGTAAGAAATTTGCAAATGTTAAACCTCTTCCTTTCTATGTCTCTTTAATAATTGGAAACAAATTAGTGCATAATTGCATGGTAGATAGTGGTGCAACCAGTACTGTCATGCCAAAGAGCATAGCTGATGTATTGGATTTAAGGTATGAACCTCTTGAGAAAGGAGTTGTTCAGATTGATGGTTCTTCAGTCAAAATAGTAGGGGTTGTTAAAAATGCAAGTTTAACCTTGCACTCATGTCCAAACTTCTCCATTTCCCAGGATATTTTTGTCATAGATCTACCACCTTACTTTGCTCTGTATTTATCAAGAGACTTCACAACCAAGATAGATGGATATTTCTCATCAGATTGGTCTCACCTATATTTTAGAACTAAATATAGTGCTAAGGTGACAATAAAGTTAGATTTATTGGCCAAAGACCATATAGAGCCTTATAATCCTAGCCTCATGGATGCAAGTTGTGTGATCATGGATCCACATGAAATCAATAAGACTTCATCTTATAACACACAAACTGAAGAATATCCTGATTTTGTCCTAGATGAATGGGTAGCTAGAAGTGATCAAGATATTGATGTGTTTGATGCTGGTTTTGGTAATTATGTAATGCTAGAATCTGATTCAGTTGTTCCTAATCTGATTAAAGATCAATGTCCTAAATCTGAATTATCTAACCAGCTATGGGATTTATATTTTGATGGATCTAAGAACAAAGATGGTATTGGTGTAGGAGTTATGTTGGTTTCACCTCATGGTAATAAACTTTATGCTGCTTACAAGTTATCTTTTCCATGCTCTAACAATATAGTAGAATATGAGAGCTTGATCCAAGGCTTGGAGTGGGTTAGGAAAAGGGGAATCAAATGTTTAAGGGCATTTGGAGATAGTGAGTTGATAGTGAGGCAGGTGAGAGGATTTAATACTGTTAAAAATGATCTCTTAAAGTTGTATAAGTCAAGAGTGTTTGATATTTTGGAATATTTTGATGCCTTTAGTCTCATTTCCATACCTAGAAGGAAAAATATGTATGGTGACAGATTGGTTGGTATTGGTGCACATGCTTCAATTACAAAAAATAAAGGACTGATTTCAGACCAGTGACATGTTGAAATTTTTGTAAGGCCATCTATCCCAGACAATGATGCTAATTGGAAATTTTTCAATACTGATGAACACGTCTTGAGTTTTATGGCAGAAATTGAAGGGTTTTTAGCCCCTAAAAGTGATAAGTATGATCAGAAAATGGAGAATCAAGTGATCCAACTGAAGAGTAACAAGCTTCCAAGAGGATTGGTCAGCTTGGAATGAGCCTTTAATTCTGATGAGCAATTAAAAAAGAGTAAAACCAGTTTACTGGCTAAAGAAGATCATTATGAGGAGATGGAGATCTTTAGAGATAGGTATCTAAAGATTGGTAAAATAAACTCTCCCAAAGAAAAAGAATTGTTTATTGATCTTTTCAAAGAATATAGTATGTATTTGTTTGGGATTATGTTGATTTAAAAGGATTGATCCTCAACTAACTCAACATACCATAGAGTTAGAACTAGATGCAAGACCAATTAGGCAAAGGCAAAGGCCCATAAACCCCAAATTAGAACCTTTAATGTTGAAAGAACTAAGAAAGCTCTTAGATGGAGGCATAGTATTCCCAATAAAGCATACATCATGGGTGTCCAATCTAGGTCCAGTAAGGAAGAAAAATGGAGAGATAAGACTCTATGTAGATTTTAGAGACCTTAATAGGGCATCTCTAGAAGATAGGCATCCTCTCCCTTCTATGGAGCAGATCCTTCAATATGTTTCAGGTTCTGAAAGATTCTCACTTTTGGATGGATATTCTGGTTATAACCAGATTTTAGTTAAAGAATCTGATCAGTTCAAAACAACCTTTACTACTAAGTGGGGTACAATGGCTTATAGAAGAATTTCATTTGGGCTGTCAAATGTGATGACATGTAACTGATTAAATGGTTGACTATATTAAGTTGAAGATGATGCAAGACATTAAATCAGTTAATGGTTTGTATTGTCATTGATGTCAACTTGATATCATACACACAATACCAAAGGCTTCAGAGAATCAATGTAATAAAGGTTATGCTTTCAGAAATGCATAAAAGTCAAGTATTCACTAAGTGACAGAATACACTGGTGGAGTGCACACCGTCAGTAAAGACATAGATAAAAGTCACAGTGATGCCCGACGAATAGAAGATAGTGTTGCCCGACAAAGCAGAATCACAAGATGCCCGACGAGCTAAAAATAGCGTTTCCCAATGAGAAAGATCCAATGATACCCGACGGACGGAGATCCCAAAGCTAACTAAAGTGACACCGACGGAACTGGCAGTTGTCACCGGCGACAAACTGCAGAATTGACCGACAGAACAGAGAGATCAGAAAATGACAAAATATCTAGCTGGCAAAGCTAAAAGATAGAATTAACTAGTTGTTTGATTTTTTTTATTATACCACAGTTAAGTAAGTGATTTAAAGATGATTTACACAGTTGGCAAGAAGATAACTATGAGATAAATCAGGAGTTAAAGTCATAAATCAATTTGGCTGGATTGTTTTTCACGCCAAGAATCAAGAACCAAGAATTAAGGAATATCATGTCTATTTAAGATACAAGCATAATTCATTCTTAGTGTGGTCAACAAGCAATCAGATACATGGGGGAGTGAACTGATAGAAGATGCTAAAGAGAAACTGATGAAGGATTAACTTCATGCAGTCCTGATCAATCAAGCTGAGGGAGAGCTAAAAAATTTTGCAGACATCGACGGACAATAAAACATAGCATCACAGAGTAGAAAGAGTTAAGTACAAAGGAATTGTATTGATAAATTGATCAGAAAGATATTGTGAGTAAATAGATCTAAAAATCTGCAATTCAGTTGCATTAGAAACAGGTCATTTTGTTTTAGTTTAACCATTGAAGCATTAAGTCTCTTAATAGAGTAGGACTTAACAGTCTTTTGTAATTGAGGTATATCCTAACAGATTAC
>MU227546.1:1930535-1947430 GCA_018584345.1 Thuja plicata
ATCAGTGATCTATCAATTAATACTTTTTCTTATTATCTGAATCTTTACTTAAATGCTTATGTACTAAACTTGAATATCAATGCAAGTAAGATAAACATACACAACACATAACACCATATATAATTATAGGGAAACCCAATGTAGGTGAAAACCCTAGTGGGAATTAGTACCCATAAATATTCTTCACTAGTGTCTTATGATCCTTGTTAGAAGATCCTTAACCCTGTTAGGGGTTGTCTTTATAATACATGAAGTACAGTGACCTTGTTAAGGGTTAGACCCTATTAGGATTATTTTAAAATAACCCTATTAGGGTTGGTGGACTCATTTTCCAAGGACTCACTATCCAAGAGCACACTGCTCAAGTGGTGAAGGCTACAACCTTCTAGATCTTCGATACACACTGTATCTACAAGGTGAACTGCTGTTGTGACACTGCTTGTCTGATGAGTTCCTTTTGAGCACTAATGCTTTAACCTCTTGTAAAGAACTAAAAAAATCTTATATTCACTCTAAAATCTTCTACTTCAATATCTATATCATCAACATATGATAGATATATCTTTGCTTCTTTTACACTCTGTTCTGCTTTTCTTATCTCTGGCTTTCACAACTTTTCCCATCACAAATGACCTTCTATAAAGTACTTCCTCAAAGGAAATGAACATGTCAGCTTTATTAAACCTTTTAAAATGTATATTTATCACTTAAATAAGAACACAACCCTTCATTAAGCTAGCACAACATCAGTTACAAATACTTTACTCAAACTGAACAGACACGTCTTTTCACACAGTCTGCTCCACCAAATTAGCTCTAACTAATTATCCCAGATGAATCAAGTCATGTGCTTTTAACCATATATTTTTAGGTCACTAAAAATAAATAATACAAAGGTGAAAGTCCTGATGATAAGTTAAACTTATGCACCAAAACAATCTCTGTCAGCTCTTTCCATGATCTTTGTCCTGTTCTGGCATTCACTAGTTGTATCTCTTCAACTTGTTGTATCTTCTTCATAATTTCAGATATGATCATTCTCCCTTATAATTAGCATTTAAACACACTCATAAGATTATCTTAAAATGTACATATCATTTGGATAATAAATGAACACACGCTAATCAAAACTATAATAGTTTGTTCCTTGCTCTGTCTTGTTTTTTGTACTTAGCCAATTTCTAATCTTCTAATAATGTGTGCTGACTAAAAAAATTCATATGACTTTTTTGCCATAATGAAAACACTAAATAGAGTCATATACTTTAATATAGTCAACTTTCCAACATTTTTTCTTCGCCTGTAGTGAATCTTTTCATGTCCTGTAGTGAATCTTCACGTGGCCTGTAGTGAATCTTTGTGTGGCCTACAGTGAATCTTCATATGGCTTGTAGTGAATATTTGTGTGGCCTATAGTGAATATTTGAATGGCCTATAGTGAATATTCATGTGACCTGTACTTAAACTTCACATGGTTAATTTGTTGTTTTTATATCTCTATTTTATTACTACTATTGTTTTATGTTTACTATGGTTTTCTGGTTTTATTTCTGATATAGCTTATCCAATGGTCTATAGGATGAGATGTCAAAGACTCCTTCAAACATGGCTATGAAAACTTACTAACTATTTGATTGCAGATGCATTTGAGAGCACACTTGTCAAAGAACTTCAAACCCATATAAACATTGTGTTTTTTTCATGCTTTCTCTACATAGTCTAATTAGGGCCTTGTTAAAATCTCTTAAGGGTCTTGATAGCATAATAGGGTATTAGGATCTTCATTACATGGAATTGATGCCCATGAATGAATCTAAGACCTAGATTTTGCTAAAGGGTTGATACCTGGGGGAGAAAGGAAAGGTAACAAATCAATTGGCATATCCATTAGTGAGGGGAGTATGCTCTTCTCTCTTTGAGAGAATTAGAAACCTAGAAGCTCTTGGATTGTTGAAAGAGGAGTTAGCTCGATGATGAATATTTCTGGTGTGTTTGGGTGAGGTGTAGAGGTAGAGGAGTATGCTCTTTTCCCCTTTGGGGAAAATCAGAAAATTAGACCCTTAAAACCAAACCAAGTCCAAGTCACCTTTAGCGGGCCTGCCAGAAGTTAAACCTCTAGGAATGACCCAAGTGGGTACACACCTTTCACCGGTGATTCCACCCCACTATAATAAATTTGTTTTGTTGAGTGAAAGACTCCAAATCCATGTTAATTTATTCCTCTTGATTCTTGATGTAGAATATATTGAGGAAGCCCTATCTGTTGTACTAAGCGGCGCTGCTCCCAGCCCTGCTTGTCAGGGGTGTACACTTTTAGGTGTTGGTGTGGCTATGTGTCTCAACCTTTCTTGTGAGGCCACTATATTTTAATGTGAACAAAATCCTACTAAACACCATTTTAGCTAGTTGCCTTACCTAGTTCACCTCTAAAAGGAGGTATAATATTTGCGTAGGGAGGGGGAAAATTGTCTCCCATAGATTCTCACCAAAGGCATGCACCTAGACATTTGAAGGTGGTATATGACACTAGCCCCTACTTCAAGGGTGTACTTTGAACATATATTATTGAGTCCTTGGAAACACCAAAAACACGGGCGCCCTCTCAGGGGTGACATTGCCATGTGAGGTGAATGCATGCACATAAGTTGTGAGGCAAAGATGTTGTCTTCTTTACCCTTTTTTTAGGGATAAATGAGTGTCTTTTTCGAGTCTTCAAATGTTCAAAGTTTTCAAACTCATCAAGACTCCCCTATTCTTTGGATTTTCTTTTTCCTCAGCTAAATTGTTTTTGACTACTGCTTGTGTCACAACTGTTTGAAAGTCTAAACTCTATGCTTGTCAACAACTAGTTTCTAAAATGTCCAAATGCAAACTTTTCAATCTGAAAGTGTCAAAAATAGTCTACAAACTAAATTCTCTATCAGAGAATAGTCCAATATGTGTCTCAAATCATGTTTTGTCTCAAAAAATGGTCCAAACTGTCAGTTTCTACAAAAAATTTCTTGGTTTTCTAAACAATTTCATGCGACATTCTAGATCTTTGCATCACTCAGTGATCATCTTCACATGAGATTCTATCAATCTTTGCATGACATTTTGCTATTCTAATGTCATCTGCTTACCAATCTATCACACTAGTTCTTCTTTTCTTCACACCAGGCTACAAAGTCTCGCACAAGCCAGTAGGAATCTTCACATGAGAAAGTACTTCTTTGCATGAAATTGTCCCATTTTTCCTTAATAGCGAGCTATTTTCTATTTTTTATGTGTCAATCTGCTCAATCTGGTTTTTGTTTGGGGTTTTTCTTCCTATTTCCTATTTGTACATTGTTTGCAACTAGATGTCTTGGGTTGAGAACTATGTGATTCTCTCTTGAACCTGTCTCATCTCTTATCTACTTACTCGTTCTACTATGTTGTCATACCTTGTGACGCGATAGTCATTTCTTGGTTGTTCTAGACTTATCTCTAACAACTTGTGTAGGGTATACTTCACCTCTTGGCACTCTTGTGCACTTATCTTGAGGCATAGTTTCAAGCATAGTCCTAGTTCACTCTCCTTACATAATCTTTGTCTATGACTATAGCAACTCAAAGTAGCAACACATTCCCCTTACATATCACTAGACAAGGTAGAGGTAGACCTCGCAACTTATTCATCATACCTCCTCTTCAATCTTCTAAGAAAGAACATCCAGACAATCTTGCAATGTCTAAAATCAAATGGGCTAAGCCTGATGGTCCTAATAACAAGGATGAAGAGATTCTTATGGCAGCTTTATTAAAACAACTCCAAACTTTGAAATCTAAACTCCAAGAATTAGAGCGATAAAAAGATACACCATTCAATAAGTCCTCATCAAGCAAAGAGGTATCTAAGAATAGTAAACCATCCTTTGATCAAGCACAGTTTATGACAACTCTATCTTTGATTAAGAGAATGTAGAGGAAACTATGACAGAATCAGATGAAAGTCTTTTCTATCTGCAAAAGAAAGATATTGCAAGTCAAGAAGCATCTAATTATCCTTTAGAGAGATTTTTTACTCCTTTGGAACAATCTTATAAATTAGCATTGCAATAACTTCTTAAGAATAATCTCATCACATTGCCTCCAGCCACATCACATGGATTGAGATTCTTGAGTCCCTATTGTGCGTATCATCAAATCAATAAGAATAAAACTTCATCTTTCATGGATTTGAAACATAAAATCCAAGATCTCATAGATGATGGCATATTCGAAGTGGAAAATCCTAGTGAATCAACTAGCGAAGATACTAATCTCGAGCATGATCAATATCAAGAATCCCTGTCTAGCAATGGTTTGCATATCTCATCTACTTTTTTCACCATTCCTCCATCTCCTAAAGCTTCACCATATCTATCAATAAATGGTCCTAATGATGACTATGTATACTCTCAAGGACTACCTCTAAAATAAATCCAAGCTAATCAGCATACAGATGCAATTCTTTCTCAGAATTCAAAGATGATTGACCCAAAGCTTCCATGTCCTTCAATGTTTAGCATGCCTACTCAAAATAATACTTCATTATTTTGTCAAGAATCCTTCATGTAGACCAACACTCCTACCTCATCTTTAGAAGTGGTTCCATGTCAATAATATAATCCATAGTGTGATGAAACAAATATCTGTGATGATCAAGATCAAGATACCATCCAACCTTATCCAATGGTTGACCAAAATCATGATGATCCTCTCATCTCCTTCCATTTCTTCCTAGAAGAAACTCTTACATCTCCTATATCTTATCCATCTCCCAAGAAAGATCAAGATATCCTTTCCACCATCTCTATTGATCTTGTTAAAAAACAAGAAAAAAGTACCCTTTCTGAACCATCTAATGATCCTTGTCAAGATCAGAGCATCCCATCATCTCCTTGTCATGCGTCTCCATATCCACCTCAAGAAACCATCATTCCTCAAAATCCCTATATCCCAAAAATAAATCCTTCAAAGCTTCCATCTATATTGGATCCTTATATCCCTCCATCCAACATGCCTATCACTACTAGCTTGTCATCCACTTATCCTATACCCTATCAAGATCAACAAAGACATACATCCTTGAATTATCCTTATCAACCAATCCGTATGAACTAGCCATATCAGCCCTATTCATCCACACTCCCCAAGTCTTTTGGAAGCAATTTGGATGTGCAACAAAGAAATTAGAAATACAATAATCCACTTAAATATGAAGATCACTATCGACGTGTGACTACAAAGAGACCACAAAGGTCCACTAAGAAAAGAATAAAATCAATGAAAATATGGGTTCCTAAATCAATCATGGAAGAATTGCGTTCTAAATCATCCAAAAGAAAAGTAATATCAAAATCTATGTGGATTCCCAAGTATCTTCTAAAGGACTTGGATACAAAAATAAAATCAAAAGCTATGTCTATTCCCAAGTCTCTCTTAAAAGGCTTGAACAAAAAGGAAAAGTTAGAGTTGGCATCCAAGCTTCCAAAGTATTTCACTTCGTCTCCATCTAAACATATCCCATCTTCTAACTCTCTTTTGCATTTTTATGTCCCAAAATTCATTACCTTGAATACTTCACCCCCTTCTTCATCCATCTTGGGTCCTCATGTACCAAGATCCATATCCACTCATCCATCAAACCCTCAAGCTATTTCATCCATTTTTTCTCCATCCGTCCACTACCCTTCAAAAGGTGTGTCAATGTTGATCTTACCACCATACTCTATCCACTATCATGCACCTACCTACTATCCATCCATCCATATCCTTCCATTCCTCTTATCCATTCCATCACATAAATCCTTGGCTACCATCTACCTTATCCTCCATATCAATATTATCTACCATCACCCTATCAACATCTTTGAGCCTACTTTTAGTGGCCTTGGCCTATCATAGCATATCTTTCAAAGGAGCACTATCTAAAGAGAAAGAAGCTTAAGTTCCTCCATAAAATCAAAAGTACAAAAAAAAGAGAAAAAGTGCCTTTATGAAAACCTGGTCAACAGGCACCTTGGTAGCAAAAGTAAAGATAAATCAATTTGTCCTATGGTTAAAACCACTTCTTGTGGCACCTTGGATAAGTACCATGATGAAAACTTGGAAAAAAAAAGTGTCATGCATAATTCCTCCTACTTTCACTCTTCACTTGTGGGCAAGTTCCTTCCATGTCATCTTATCCCATCATATCTTACATCTAGCTAGTCTGTGAGCAACCATGTTTGGTGCAGTGCACCCATGACTGTCACTAATTGACTGTCATTCTACAAGATTTGTGTTTGTAATAAATGGATTGATCTTAGAGGATCATCCTATTTTGGTTATGTATCCATGTGTGTGGTCAAGGATCTCTTAGGCAATCTTATGGTCCTAGAGATGCCTTAGTCCTTTTGGATCACCTAGTTAGGCTTAAGTTTCTTTAAGCATGATTTTATGTTTTTAGGAGTCCTTAGTGTTAAATCTTTGGATCCTTGTCATTTTGGGAATATTATTTAAATTTCATAGGTTTGGATTCATTCCAAAATTCTTCGAGTGCAAAAAAGACAAGATTCTACCAAATGTTGAAAAGTTGTCAAAAATGTTGCTCATGCAACTTCCAAAAGTTGCTCGAGATTTGGAAGATGGAAGCCCAATAGTAATAGGGAGTTTTGGATCAATTTGAATTCACATATTAAGTTTTTTAAAGTTTTTACTTTGAACCTTGATGGTTATAAGTTCTGTATTGAAGTTTTGATGCATTTGGAATGGAAGATGAAGAGTTTTTCTGAGCATTTATGAGTTGTATGGTTGTGTTTGGTGTGATCTCTAAAAACTAAGTTGATTTTTTTAATTCCCTCTATTTTAGGATAATTTTCCAATTGGTTTTAAGTCATTTATTTTTGGTTTGAGGTGTTTTTGATTCAATTTTTTGAAAACAGTCCAGAAAGAGGCTTGCTAGAAGCACATTTCACTAATGGAGTCCTAACTTGCATTTTGTCTGAAGGAATTCACTAGGATCCTAGAAAATGAAAGTTAGGATGGTATTTTTAAGGATTCTAAAAGTTCAAAATATGGCTCAAAGGGTAAATCCCTCATGCGTCAAGCCCTAGGCTGAATATATCAATGTATTCAGCCTAGAATGAACGAGAATGAAGTGTTGTGTTTGTTAGATAGTTTGGTTGAGTGAATTAAGAGTGGATTTGAGTTGTGGGGAGTTATTTTAAGAGGTATAAAGCACTTTTTCAATCCCATGCACCCAATTTCTAGTACTTTCTTTGATATCCAAGCCTAATTTGGCCAATTACGTTTGCAAACTTAATGAGTGTTAGGGGTTTCTGGAGTGGAATTGGAGTCTAGGGATTTGGGGTTTGACATAACTTCCAAAAGGGTATCTATATATATCCTTAGTTTCCTAAAAGTTGATTGGGAGGAAAATTTAAGTCCAAATAACCACTTGGATAGACCTACAAGGAATTCTATGACAATCCTAGATAGGTATTGTACGGAAGTTGGAGAGCCAAAACAAAGGGTGATTCTTGGTCCTTATGACATAAGAAAAGTTTCCCAATAGTTAGTTTTGGTTGGTGAAGCTACTGGTGAAGACTTCTAGTTTGTGGCTTGGAATAGGGCTAGTGTCCCTAAAGCTCAAAAGTGCAAGATCTTGAATTGAAAGGTATTCAATTGGGAAGAGTGGATAAGTAGTCCTACCACCTTTAATAGGTAGAAGACCTTGTTTAAGGAATGATCTAGGACCCTAGGAGGGTATAATTTGAATTGGGTGTCTTATTGAAGAAAAAGGAGGAAGACCACACTTCTTGTTGTCACCTCTGCATTAGGTGGTGTCAGAGCCTAGAAAATCTCTTGGGAATAAGAATGGAAGAGAAGGCTAATGATACTGAAGGAGAGATCCCTTTGAGGGTCACAAACATGGAGCTAGCCAAGATTTTAAGGGAGCGGGTAGCTAAGAATGAGAAGATGGAAGAAGAAATATATAAATTGAAGAGTTCTTAGATAAGTAGGAATACTGGTGATGATTTAGAATCAGACCAAGAAGAAGAAGAAGAAGAGGATACTGAGATAGAGAGGACAAGGGTTCTAGAAGAGAAAAGGATCTTAGAATCTTTGGAGAGAGTGGGTAGGAGAGATAACAAACTAGACCTACCAATGTTTATGGGAAAGATGGACCCTACGAAATACATGGATTGGGTAGAGGCCCTAGAAAATTATTTTGAGTGTGAGGATATCCCTATCTCGCAAAGAACAAAGATTTAAAGTCTAAAATGAAAGGACCTGCACTAAGTTGGTGGAACTTCCTACAAATGGAGAGGCTAGAGAAAGAAAAGGACCCTATAACCACATGGAAGAAGATGTTGAGAGAAATCAAGAAACAATTTTCTCTTCAAGACTATGAGGTAACTCTACATAAGAAGTTACAAAATCTGAAGTAGAAGGATCTTGATGTGGGATCTTACACTGATGAAATCCACAAGATCTCTATGAAGAAAAAGACCCCTCAAAGTGAGAAATAAAAAATTTCTAGATACATGAATGGTCTTAAGTACAGTATTGAGGATGAACTAAGTTTGTTTTGTCCCCAATCTGTACACCAGTGCTATCATATGGCTATGAAGATTGAAGAGAAATAAAAGAGGAGAGGAGAATAGAAAAATAGAGGAAGGGGAAATGGTTTCAGAGGTAGAGGAAGGTTTCAAGGAAGAGGATCATCGCCAAGACCACAGGGAGAATGCAATCACCAAGAGTATGAAAGAGAGAATAATCATAGAGGTAATTTCAGAGGGGGTAAAGGTAATAGAAGAGGAAGTTTAGGAGGTAGAAGTACCACTATGTTCACTGGAAAGTGTTTCTCCTGCAATCAGATTGGTCACCAATCTTTTATATGCCCAAACAAGGCCAGCACATTAGGAGGAGATAGGAGAGTCCAACTCACCCAAGATGAGGACTGTCAAAGAATGACTACCTATCACACCACTACATCTATACCTGGAGACCCTAAGCAAGGAGAGTGCATAATGTTCAATAGAACACTCTTGAAGGTGCCAACTCCCAAGGAGCCCCCACAAAGGAAGAGTCTATTCAAAACTTACTGCAAGGTACATGGTAAGATTTGCAAAGTTATTGTTGATTCTAGTTCCAAAAATAATTTAGTTTCTAATGCAATGATAGATAAGATTGGTTTGAAGAAAATACCCCATCCAAGACCTTATAAATTATCTTGGCTTAATAAATACCAAAAAACTTTGTTAGATGAGCAATTTTGGGTAGAGTTTCAAGTAGGAGAATACAAAGATAAAGTCTTGTGTGAAGTTGTGAATATGGATGCATGCCACCTTCTCCTAGGAAGACCCTAGAAATATGGTGTTGATTCTCAACATGGGGGTAGTAAAAATGTGTATACTTTAACTAAGAATGGGATTAGTTACACTATGACACCCCTCCCTGATTTTGAGAAAGACGGAGCTTTAACAAAGAGTGTTACTTAGTGGGAGAGAAGTAATTTTTGAAATTCCTTAGGGAAAGAGACACACCTTGTTTTTCCATCATATTAAAGCCCAAAATAGAACCTAAAAGGATACCAAAAGGTCAATAACCTCAGAGAAGTGTTGACCCCAAAGAAGTACAAGATTTGTTGAACAGATACAAAGGAATAGTTGCATACATGAGTACGGATGTTTTGCCACCAAAGAGAGATATTAGCCACTATATAGACCTCATACCTAGTTCTACATTACCAAATAAGGCTTCTTACAAGTTGACCCCTGACCAAAATGTAGAAGTTGCAAGACAGATTCAAGAATTGATGGAGAAAGGTTTCATTAGGAAGAGCATAAGCCCTTGTGTAGTCCCTATAGTCCTAGCACCTAAGAAGGAGGGTACATGGAGGCTATGTACTGACTCTAGAGCCATCAATAGGATAACCAGCAGATATAGGTTTCCTATGCCAAGGATAGAATATCTCATGGACTTTCTAGGAGGAGCAAAATATTACTCAAAAATTTATCTAAAGAGTGGGTATCATCAAATTAGGATCAGAGAAGGGGATGAGTGGAAGACAACTTTCAAAACCAATAAGGGGTTGTTTTAATGGGTAGTGATGCCCTTTGGTCTCTCTAATGCTCCTAGTAATTTTATGAGATTGATCAATGAGTTCCTTAAGCCTTTCATAAATTACTTTGTTGTTGTTTACTTAGATGACATATTGATCTTTAGCAAGGATAAAGATGAGCATTTGATACATCTAGATATGGTAATGATGAGACTACATGAAGAAAATTTGAGGATAAATTTAGAAAAAATTATGTTTGTGCAAGAAGAACTAATATTTCTTGGCTATGTCATCTCCAAGGGTAATTTGAAAATGGATCCTTCCAAGGTTGAAGCTATACTAAATTGGTCCACTCCAAAATCTTTCAGTGAGGTCAAAAGTTTCCATGGGCTAGCTAGTTTCTATAGGAAATTTGTGAATAATTTCAGTGGGGTGAGTGAACCAATGATAGATACTATCAAAGTGGGAAGGAAATGCAAGTTTGTATGGACTAATGCTACAGACAAGTCCTTTGAATATCTAAAAAGAAGGGTCTCTCAACAACCTATCTTAACACTGCCTGATTTCCATAAGGTGTTTGCCATTGAATGTGATGCTAGTAAGAGAGCTATTGGGGGTATTCTCAGTCAAGAAGGGAGACCTATGGCATTCTTTAGTGAAAATATTAATAAAGCTAAACAAAAGTACTCTACATATGATTTAGAGATGTATTCTATGGTCCAATTAATGAAAAAGTGGAGGCATTATTTATTGCCAAAGGAATTTATTGTATATACTGACAATCATGCATTGATTTTTCTTAACATGAAGGAGACACTGAACCATAGACACCTCAAGTGGATGGAGTACTTTCAAGAATTCACTTTCACCATAAAACACATGAAGGTGGTAGAAAATAAGGTAGTTGATGCATTGAGAAGAAGGAATTTGGCCATACAAGAAGTGACCTTGGAAAGTGTAGGTAACTATGTCCTCAAGTACATGTATCCCAATGATGAAGACTTCAAAGAAATTTATAAATTTTGTTTGGAACTAGGAGATAGATATCACACTGAGTTTGCAGAATATATGATTCAAGAGGGATTGTTGTTTAAAGGGATCTAATTGTGCATCCCTTATTGTGGATGTCTATCAGACCACTTTGGTCTTGACAAGACACTTGAGCTAGTAAGAAGATTCTACTTCTGGCCCAAGATGTAGACTGAGATAAGGATATTTGTGGAGTGTTGTCTAATTTGTCAAAAAGCCAAAGGAACTAGTTCAAATGCAGGCTTGTAGACACCATTACCCATTCCTAACAAACCTTGGGACTCCATCAACATAGATTTTGTATTGGGTCTTCCAAGGACAAAGGCATGTTATGATAGTGTTTATGTGGTTGTATATAGGTTCTCCAAGATGGCACATTTCCTACCTTGTAATACTACACATGATGCCTCAAGTATTACAGGGCTATTCTTCAAGGAGATTATAAGACTTCATGGTTTACCACTCACCATTATTTCAGATAGAGACCTCAAGTTTTTTGGGACATTTTTGGCATACCTTATGGAAGAAACTTGGAACAAATCTAGCTATGTCATATTCCTACCACCCTTAATCAGATGGAAAGACTGAAGTCATCAACATATCTTTGGGAAACTTGATAAGGTGTCTGACAAAGGAGTATGGAGTGGCATGGGACTCAATCCTTCCACAAGCAGAGTTCTCCTATAATGATTCTATCAACAGAAGTTTAGGACTCATTCCTTTCCAAATTGTCTATGGATCCCACCCTAGGGGTATCTTGGAACTAAGAAACATCCATCATTTTGGCCAAAGGAGTGCTCAAGCTGGGGATTTTGTAGAGGTAATGAAGAACATCCATCAACAAGTTAAAGACAGACTGCAACAAACCTCTAAGAAGTATAAACAAGAAGCAAATGTTAAGAGGAGAGATGTCCAATTCAAGGTTGGAGACATGGTTATGGTTCACCTGAAGAAAGAAATACTACCCAAGGAAAAGTACACCAAGCTGGTGATGAAAAATATTGGCCCCTTCAGAATCTTGAAGAAATGTGGAAATAATGCCTATAGAATTGAATTACCTTCAACCATTGGTTTATCCCACATTTTCAATGTAGTTGACCTATATACATGCAAAGGTCATGTTATTGATGTCTCCATTGTAGATGCTCAAGATCTACCATAGGACAAGGAACTACAAGAACTACCAAAACCACCAACATAAGAGATTGATTGTATACTGGACAAGAGGATAGCTGAAAAAACCAGGAGGTCTTCTTTCTATGAATATCTAGTTAAATGGAAACACCATTTTGTGGATGATTCTACTTGGTTGACACCTGAAGAGATCAAGAAGAATGGTTTCTATCTAAAATATCTCCCAACTCAAGGGACTTGAGTTAATTTTGTCTGAGGGAGTATGGTGCAGTGCACCTATGAGTGTCACTGATTCACTTTCATTTTGCAAGATTTGTGTTTGTAATAAATGGATTGATCTTAGAGGATCATACTATTTTGGTTATGGATCCATGTGTGTGTTTAAGGATCTCTTAGGCAATCTTATGATCCTAGAGATTCCTTAGTCCATTTGGATCACCTAGTTAGGCTTAAGTTGCTTTAAGCATGATTTTATGTTTTTAGGAGTCCTTAGTGTTAAATCTTTGGATCCTTTTCATTTTTGGCATATTATGTCAAGTTGATAGGTTTGGATTCATTCCAAAAGTCTTCAAGTGCAAAAAAGACAAGATTCTGCCAAATGTTGAAAATTTGTCAAAAATGTTGCTCATGCAACTTCCAAAAGTTGATCAAGAGTTGCAAGATGGAAGCCCAATAGTCATAGGTCATTTTGGATCAATTTGACTTCACATATGAAGTTTTTTTAAGTGATTAATTTTAACCTAGATGGTTAGAATTTTTTTATTAAAGTTTTGATGCATTTGGAATTGAAGATGAAGAGTTTTTCTGAGCATTTTTGAGTTGTACAGCCGTGTCTGGTGTGATGTCTAAAAAATAAGTTGATTTTTTGAAGTCCCTCTATGTTAGCATAACTTTACAATTGGTTTTAAGTCATTTAGTTTTGGTTTGAGGTTTTTTTGATTTGATTTTCTGAAAATAGTCCAGAAAGAGGCTTACTAGAAGCACATTTCACTAATGGAGTCTTAAATTGCATTCTGTCTAGTAGAATTCACTAAGATCCTCGAAAATGCAAGTTAGGATGGTATATTTAAGGATTATAAGAGCTTAGAAGATGGCTCAAAGGGTAAATCCCTCATGTGTCAAGCCCTAGGCTGAATATCTCAATGTATTCAGCCTAGAACGAAGGAGAATGAAGTATTGTGTTTGTTAGATAGTTTGGTTGAGTGAGTTAAGAGTGTATTTGAGTTGTGGGGAGTTATTTTAAGAGGTTTAAAGCACTTTTTCAATCCCATGCACCCAATTTCTAGTACTTTATTTGATATCCAAGCCTAATTTAGCCAATTAGGTCTGCAAACTTAATGAGTGTTAGGGGTTGCTGGAGTGGAATTGGAGTCTAGGGATTTGGGGTTTGACATAACTTCCAAAAGGGTATCTAGATATATCCTTATTTTCCTAAAATGTGATCGGGAGGAAAATTTAAGTCCAAATAACCACTTGGATAGACCTACAAGGAATTCTAGGACAATCCTAGATAGGTACTATATGGTAGTTGGGGATCCAAACCAAAGGGTGATTCTTGGTCCTTTTGACATAAGGAAGGTGTCCCAATATTTATTTTTGGTTGGTGAAGTCACTGGTGAAGACTTCTATTTTGTGGCAGGGCTAGTGTTCCTAAAGCTCAAAAGTGCAAGATCTTGAATTGAATTATATTCAATTGGGAAGAGTGGATAAGTAGTTCTACCACCATAAATAGGTAGAAGACCTTGTTTAAGGAAGAATCTAGGACCCTAGGAGGGTATATGTTGAGTTGGGTTCCTTATTGAAGACAAAGGAGGAAGACCACACTTCTTGTTGTCACCTCTGCATTAATGTTCCTTATGGTGATCTTGACAAGATTGAGCCAGTCCATGAACACTATGCCCCTTGACATGCATTATTCTTTACATTATCCTACTCACTTTCTCTCATCTATGCTACCCTATTATTCTTGCTTATCCCAATCCTATCCTTTGTATCTGCAAGCATTCCTGGCATAATCCAGAATATCCACTCATACCTATATCACCCCTTATCCCAACTGTGCTATCATAGCTATATCCTATCCAAAATTGACCCCTTGGTCTTGATCAAAAATGAAAAAATCAAGTTCTTAGAAACCACTTGACATGTCCATTCTTTTGGACCACATGCTTTTCATGACATCAGGTCATTATCATATATGTTATATGGCACCACTCCATGAGCCCACATTGCTATATTCCTTTTTTCCCTAGCTTGGGTAATCTCGAGGAGGCTATTCCTGAGGGTTGCATTCACCCTCTTCATACATAATTGTCTTTTTGGCTCATCCATCATCTTTCTAATCCATCTACAATGTCCTACACCTTGCTAGACATTGGGGGAAAACCAATGTGATCTTGCTTGAGATCGATTAATCTCTAAAAATCTAAAAATTGCAAAATGTCCTAAAAAAAATTCAAAAAAATGGAATTGTACTACCTGGTGGATGAATTATCTCATTCACAAATTCATCTAGTCTTACAAGAAAGGACAATCATGGGAATAGTTGTCTTCTTCTTTTCCCCCAAAATCCATCCGGATAAGTTTTTGTATACCTTGTCACAAGGGCACATGGCTTATGTTGGCTTTGGTTTAATGATATTTTGCATGGTTCTCCAACTATATCTACCTATACAAGAGATCTATTCTATATCAAAAAATACCAAAAAAATACAAAAAAATACAAAAAATACAAAAAAAGAAAAAAAAAAGTGTCATTGATGAGAAATATGGCAAACAGGCGTCATGGTAGCAAAAAAATAATTTCTGCCAAGAAGGTGAAAACCTGGTAAACAAGAACCTCTTGTGACACAATTTTATATATATCACAACATCACTTGGCTCTATATAGTTTCTTTCCTACTTTCTTGCTTTCCTACTTTCATTTGCTCATACACATACTCTGAATTACCGTTAAGACACCAACTTACATGGATTAAAACTGGTCATACTCTAGACGCAACCTTCCTGTCCTAGGGGGAACTGTCCTATTACTTTTCATTTCAGTCACAGTGGTTATCACTATGTCTGTCTACTGATGCCTAGCTATTACTAAGATCTCTCTACTTGAGAATCTCCCTCGCATCAATCACCAGTGGTTCTCATTGCGTCTGTCTACTATCCTTGTATTGATAATATTTTCTTGCAAATGAAATATATTTTGACATCAATCCATCAAACTTGGAGTTGTACTCAGCACTCCATCTATTCATACTCTATCTTGGCAATTATTTTCTTCCATTTGTACATATCTTTTAGTCACTTTTGTGGCACTTTGGTTCCTCTGAGAATCCTCCTGACTTGACACTGATCCAAAGTCATAAGCCTAGGGGCAATCAAATCAAGTTTTTCCTTGCAGTATGAGTCAATTCTGTCATTATTATTTTATGCTAGGGGCATGAGTCCTCAATTAGATCATATCTTTGGATTACACTAGAGTCAGTAATCTTGTCACTTCTCAAGGACAAGTCTCTACTGACACAAATAGGTGTTTCTCAACACCCCAATCAATAGTGTTTTTTAACACTATCTTTGGACACATTTGTGTTTCTTAACACACATTAGATATCACAAATATAAACAATAGATCGATATAAATAAAATGCAAAGCACTCACAAGCTAATATTGTCACTTCTCAAGGAAAAGTCTCTACTAACACAAACAGGTGTTTCTCAACACCCCAATCAACAATGTTTTTTAACACTATCTTTGGACACATTTGTATTTCTTAACACACATTGGATATCACAAATGTAAACAATAAAACAATATAAATTAAACACAAAGCACTCAAAAGCACAACGGTGTTTCTCCACACCCCTATACATGTACACATCTGCAAACTTTGAAACTCGTTGAAGTATGTTGAACTTCTATTTGTATGTTGTTTGTTTTCATTGATTTTCATTAATCTTTTCTTTGTCTACTACTTGTTGGTGTGGTCTGATCCAACAATGTCACATAAACAAGGTGTATGTGGTAAGAGTTCCTGCATTAAGGCAGAAAAGCCTCACATCCCTCGATCCTGTTTATTTGTATGCCATGGTGAGGTCGATACTATCTCCTTGACTATTATCTATCTAATTTTTTACTGGTGTGCTCTTACTATATCAAACTTGAAATGATGTTCAAGTCATCTCAGCTTATGTGCCCTGATGCTTACATTCATTTCCCATATCTAATCTAAGGAAATTCATATTCATATCCTTATGATCGTAGTGGCACCAGTAAGGATTGTATTGAATCTAGTATTCCAAAAATTTCTCTATGATGACAAATATTCAATGGGTCCAACAACCATGTCCTAGGGATTTCATCTAGCATAGGATTGCACTTTCATTGTAGATTGTGTTTTTATGGTCACTTCATTGTGTTCTCCTAGATTTGTACGATGAGGAGTTCTTATTCACCATTCTAGCTTCATCACAACTGCACAAGTGTTTGATCCTCGCTCTCGATCTTCCAAAGTTCATTTGGTTAGCATCTGTCATACATTGTGATACCTTGCATGAGATGTTAGTACCATATACATTGCATTTACATATCTCTATTCACAAGTGCATTAACAAAATCATCTGCATACATAAAAAACATGTGCATCTCATACATATTCATAAAATCATAACATGTTCTTACATA
>MU227546.1:1964007-1976784 GCA_018584345.1 Thuja plicata
TATTTTAGAACTTTAGGATTAAATCAATCAATCATAGGGGTTTTAGCTAATAATCATTTTAGATTTAGGAATTAAATTGTAATGTCAGATTTATGCAAATTTGGGTTTTCTGCATTTGAAACTCAGTTGATTAAAGTCAATTAGGAGAAGGATTTGCCTAGTACCATAGGACTTCGAAGATAAGAAAATGCACCAAAATTGATTAAATTGTTAGGTGCCAATTTTGGGGTGTTACACCAATAACATCAAATAATGGATTTAAAGCATGGGCTAGGGCATGACACTAGTAGAATGTGGTCATTTCAGTGATAGAAATATACAATGGCATCATTAAACACATATGCCAGTAATATCAACAAACATGAATCCAAACATTTGAATACAGTGAATCGATATCCTTGAGCACAAGCACCAATAACATCAAATAATAGAGATAAAGCACTGGCTAGGGCACGACACCAGTAGAATGTGGTCATTTCAGAGAGAAACTCCCTCAACAATAAAATTAAATGCATTCAAATATGATGCCAGAGGCTCAAAAGATGAATAAATCACATACCTTCTCCCGCGCTCAGCTGTCGCTCCTTTTCTCCCGCTCTCCAAACAAAATAAAAATGATGAGGTTGTTTCACTTTTTTTTTAATGTATACCCCGAATCTGTTGAAATTCTGATGGTCAATTAAACACCCATCATAATACCGACATCGTCAGGGCCTATTACAAAAAAAAACACCAAATTCGTAAGAAAAAGTTACCCGTCGGAACCTTCTGTCAAAATTTGGCCCCAAATGTAGTAGTGCACCTTCAAACAAATACTTTATTATAGTGCAAGGGGTTGTAGAATTTCCCCCCAAGATTCCCAACATATGTTTTTCAGGTTAATATTTTAGTGAAAGAGATCTTCACTAGCATGGAAACAATATCTCGCCATGACAAAAACACGGGTTCCTACATCGTGGACCTTCGTGTCCTAGTAGAGTGACACTTGTTATGTGAGCTAACAAACATTCATGCATTGGGCCTATAACATTTTATTTGAAAGCCAAAATTTCCTTAGATTAATTTGTTTTCCCTTATGTCAAAACCTGTGCTAGATTACAAAACATATTGTCCATTGTGCTTGTTCTTTGATCAGTCTCCAAAAAATGCAAAACAAACATCGAAACTATCAAAATGAGTCCATTGTGTTAAAGTCTAGGGTTTTAACATCAAGCATGTTCTGCAAATCAAAACCTTGTTCCAAAAAATTAATTTTATCAGACAGTGAAGCCAATTTGAAATTTTTATTTAGACTGTCTCCCCTTTGCCGCAATTTCTTGCATCATGATGCAATTGATGAAATCCTTCCGCAAGAATCATGTTTATTGTCACAGTTGACCTTTCTATTACCGCAATCGATGATTGATTACCGCAATTGACCTTTCACTTTACCGCAATCAGTGGAAGTTTTTGACACTTAACCAGAGGCTTTAAACACCTACTTTTTCCTAAAAACCTTGAAAAGATTCCTCATTCTGTGTAAAACATCAGTGCTTATCCCATAAAAATATGAAGAACATTGTGTGAATCTCTAAACTTTAAAGATTGTCTATTCTTTGAAATCATGATTATTGTCCAAACATTGTTAGTTCAAAAGTTCAGACTCAAAATATCTTGATCCCGTTATCTCAAAATCATCATATTAGTGACTTTGTCCCAAGAAATAGTCAAGAATCCTATTCTTACATCACCAAGTCTTTAAGATCAAGATAAATCAACATCTGTCCTTAAAATTACCTTTGTCCAAACTTGACTCAAACTCTCCTAGAAAGGTTATCCTTTTCTATTTGTTTTATATCACTTGTTTTAGTCACAAAATCTAGACAATACTATGTCTCACACACCTTATGGAGGGCCTTACACTAGGTCAAAGGATAAAACTCAACCTGATGAGCCTTATATCAACCGATTTCCCCTATAGGAACAAGAGCAAGAGGATGACCCTTTTAGAAATACAAGTCCTTCTCTTTTTACTGAGAATCCTCGTAGACCAACATTGTTCCATGATGTCATAGAGGAGGAGCTCAAAGACATAGAGAAAGATGCCTATTCCACAAGTTGTTGAGATTATTGTAGAGATAAATCCTCAACGTTTCTTAGCAATGTTGATTTAGAAGGGAGTCAAACTCCATGTCAAATTTAATGTATCAACCATATGACCCGATAACCCTCTTGCAAGTCAAGACACTACTTGACCCTCTCAAATAGAACCTGTGATATCCCAAATATTTCCATCTTTAACAACAACTACATCAGCACAGACTGTGTCAAATCAGACTAGCTCTACAAATCAAGCTAGCACATCATCACACAAAGCATGATAGGCTCCCAACTAAGTGCACCCATGGTCACTAGTGTGCCTCAACCTTCAGCCTCATGGCCTTTCTCATTAAGCTCTCATTCTATGTCCTCAATTCCACCAAAAAATAGCAACCCTTTTGCGACTGTTCCACTACTATAGTCAGTCCCTGCTAGCCTTGGGCTCAATACCTTTCTCCCACATGGATCCATCTCTGTGGTTCCAACATTTATTCAATTCCCACCCAAGGTTATGCCTTTTCTCTTATAGGGATCACAACAACCCCAGTAGCAACAATAGCCCCAACCACAGCAACAACAATCCCAACCACCCCAACAACAAGCACAACATAATCAATCTTGGGCCAATCAAACACCCCAATATCAAAACCACACATTGGGGAACCAATATCAAGTCCCAAGGACTAGAACATATAACCCAACTCAAGGGGAAAAGAGGTGCAACCTCATACCTACTATATTATAGAGGTACAATGTCACCAATAATCCTCAATCTCAAATAGATATGTTAATCCAAGAAGTGCAGAGTCTTCAAACCCAAATGATGGACATGTAGAATCAAGGGCAAACCAAATCCAACACCGCAGAGGATTTTTACCCATACCCCTTTGATCATTCTTTGCCCATGTCTCCATTTCCCACTTATTTCTCGGTACCCAATTTTGATAAATACAGGGGCAGAACCAACCCCATTGAACATATCTGAGAGTTCTTTGCTAGTTGCATAGAGGTCCACATGACAAGACATACCTAATGTGAATATTTCCCCAAAGCTTAGTCATACTAGCAATGGAATGGTTTTCACACTTACCTCATGGCATTTTGTCTTGGTGACAGTTGGCTAAAAAATTCATTTCTCACTTCCATCACAATATCGATCACAAGGTCAGCATCAAGGACCTTTGCGACATCAAACAAAAAGATGGAGAATCCTTTGTAAAATTCCTACAAAGGTGGAGGAATGCTACAAATAGAATCACGTATAATGTACCCAATCAAGACCTCGTAATCATGTTCGTTGACAATCTGATTCCAGATATGTCATTTACCACAGAATTGAAGCTAGATCCTAACTTCAAGCAACTCATCAAATGAGGAGTTTGCTGTGAGATAAACCTAGTCAAACAAGGTATCCTTGTAGATCCTACCCAGACAAACATAAACAAAACTGCAATGGATAAAGCCAAGTGGTGGAAAAAAAAAAATGTCACCAGTGATAGTGTCATTGATGTAAATATAGTCAACTATGCCCAACCAAAGGTGTCACTGCAAGGAACACCTATGGAAAAATAGAAACCCATGGTGCCCACTCAACAAGTGCACACTCAAAATCAACCCCCATGTTTAGGCACCAGCGGTGTCAAACAATCAACCACCGAAACAACACCCACAATGATTTACATTTCTAAAATGAGATTACACACCATTGGAGGAGTTGATAGAATCAACCTTAAGAAAGATGATACAATCAAATACTATCACTCTACCTAAAATCACAGAATATGAATATGGTGCTATCCAACCAAAGTGGTACAATGAAAATGACTTCTACAAATTTTATCAGGTAAAGGGACACAAAACACCCAACTTCTATCGACTGAAAAATGGCATTCAAGACCTGATTGATGTGGGGGTCAACGATGTCACCAATACCCAATCATAAGGCACCACTGATCATATGATTTTCAACAACACATTCCATAATCACAACAAAGGAAGATCTTCTGGGTTTGGTGGACAATCAAAACAAGTAAACTACACATATGCTAACAGTGACAACACCATCAAGTGCAACTATCCTTTAGATAGTAGTGTAGCTACTATCATTATCAAAGACCAAGGTGCTAAATATGTTGTAACAATGCGTCAATACCAAATTTATCTTGCAAGGAGTGCCTTCTACATCTACTATACCAGCTAATCCTCAAACAACCTCTGATCCACAAACCAACCTTGCAAATTAGCTAAAGTGCACACCTGCCCAAATATCTATGTTTGAACTTTTGCACATATCCTCGTAGCACAAGAAATCACTCGAACAAGCACTCCAAAATGCAACTATCCCAAGGGATATAACCCCTAAAATATTCCTAACCATGGTGAACCACATAGCTGCCAACAAGCATGCAACCTTCACAAACCACTATGTGCCACCGCACAAGCCTCTACAAAATGATCCCTTGCACTTGCTCATCCAGGTTCACAAACATGCAATCTATAGAGTCCTCATTGATGGTGGAGCTGAATTAAACATTTGTACTTTAAAATTAATCAAGCACTTGGGCTATTATGAATCCAGTATTGATGTCACAAGGAGAATCAATATCAAGGCCTATGATGAAGAAGAAATGTCTTCCAAAGGTATTATCATACTACTATTCTGAATAGGCCCAGTCATTAAGAACACCCTATTCCAAATCCTTGACCTAGAATTGAGATATAACATGTTATTGGGAAGACCATGGATCCATGAGATGCAATTTGTAACCTCCACATATCATCAATGCATCAAGTTCCCATACCAGGGGGCAAAAATCATTATTGAAGGAGATCCAAACCTGTTCCAATACTATAATGCCATCAAAAGTAGTACTAACAATCAAGTTCCTTCAAACAAAGAGGCAAGCATCCCTTCCACCTCAAGTTTTATCCCAAAGGATGTCACAAGAAGAGAATGGAAAATATCCATTACTGACAAAGGAAGTGGTGAATATAGCTTTGAAGAAGCTTTTACTATCACCAACATGCCTCAAATCCCAAGGCCATATGGAATGCCACAACCAATGACCACAGCTGAAACCCCAGAACTTGTTCTATTTATATGTCCACCCACCACCTTTTTCAAGTGGGGAGACATTGTGGAAGAAAACCATTTTGATCTAGATATTAACACATGGTTGTATCAAGACCCATAAGACACACTGCAAGCACCCATACCCATGTCAACATATTGAGTAGGCTACACAATGCTGCAAAATTTTGGGTATGATGGTACAACTGGTCTAGGGGCAAGACAACAAGGTATAATGGAACTATTTTTACCGCCAACCCAAAGAAATAAGAGAGGGTTATGCTATGGGAAAAATAGAACTAGTCCTACCACCCAAGACATACCCATTGATCAAGAACAAGTAGCAGAGTTACACTGGGGGTAAAACCTGGAACATGCCTTGATCAGCAATATACTCCAACAGTAATTTCCATTTGAAGTGGGAACCCCTTACTCCCAATTAAACCTTAACCAAGCTATCCAAGAGGATGAGGAAAGTGAGACATCTAATGAGCATTCTAGCACAACTAATTCCCATGAATACAAGTGGAGATCCCTCCACAATTCTGAACCATCAATCTCATATTATTCCCCTTGGTCACTCAGCACTATGCACCTTGAGGATATGTTCAACAAATTAAACATAGAGGACCAGCCATGTTTTGATAAGCATATCGATACCAATTCCCTAGGTGGTGCATCTACATCACAATCCTAGCTCATCAAAACCATCACCAATGTCTCATTTAACCAAACAGAGTCATCCCACCACAAGGACCTTTATCTAGTACACCCAGAACTGATAGAATGGGATCAAAAAGGATAGCTTGATATAGATCTCTTTGAAAATGATGAGGATATCATAGAATTCATGGGACTTAGAGAATTAATCCCATCAGGGGACCACAAGGCAGGTTTCTCTATTAACCTAGATAGATGAGCATATTTTGGGGAGGAAGCTCCTCTTTCGAGTCAAAAAATAAAAATAAAAAGAACAGTCAGTCAGTGAAAACCACAAGGTGCTTTCTAACACAAAAAAATGAGAAAAAGACAATAAAAGATGTATCTTCTAGTGAAAACCTCACTGAGGCACTAGAAGATGGAAAGAAGGACCTCCTCCCCTTGATAGTGGAAAATTCAGCATTGTTAGCTTAGGAAATTGAAGAAGTCAACCTAGGTGATGAAAAGAACCCAAAGAGTATCTACTTGGGAAAATCACTCACTCTAGAGGAAAAAGAGCATTTTATTAGCTTCTTCAAAGAAAGGCAAATCAACTTTGCATGGTCCTACTCAGACATGCTAGGCCTATATCTAGCACTTGTGTTGCATCACTTACCACTGTTACCAAATGCTAAATATGTCAAGAAAAAGTTATGAAAGATGCATCCACATGTAGCATTACTTTTCAAAGCATAGTTGAAGAAGCTCCTCAATGCTATATTCATACGACCAATCCCATAGGTAGAATAGATATCTAATCTGATACCAGTAACCAAGCATAGTGGTCAGATCCGCATTTGCACAAATTTTAGAGATCTAAACAAGGCTTGTCCCAAGGATGACTTTCCTTTACCAAATATTGACTTGATAATAGATCTCACGGTAGGACATCAGATGCTATCACTCATGGATGGCTTATGAGGATATAACCAAATAAGGATTCCACCAGAAGAACAACACAAAACTGCATTTACATCTGCCTGGGGCAATTACTGTTGGAATGTCATGTCATTTGGTCTTAAAAGTGTGGGAGCAACATATCAGAGGGCCATGATAATGATCTTCCATGATCTCATTCACAAAATGATGGAAGACTATGTCGACGACATACTTTCCAATTCAATGCTCAAAAAATATCATCTACAAGTGTTGGAACCCATATTGGATAGAATCCAAGAATACAAAATCTGACTAAATCCAAAAAAATGTGCATTCAGGGTCAGCGTAGGAAACCTTTTAGGATTAATTGTGTCACATTGAGGCATAGAGGTAGACCTAGAAAAATTCAAAGCAATAATGGACATGCCACCACCGACTAATCTAAGGAAACTAAAGGGTTTACAAGGTAGGATTCAATCCACCAGGCACTTCATAGCCCAATTAGCAGACAAGTTCCATCCATTCCAGCATCTACTACACAAGGATGTGACATTCATATGGAAAAAATAATGTGAGCAAGCATTCCAAATATTCAAGGATTACCTACTAAAGTCTCTCATATTGGTGCCACCTGTTCAAGGTATTCCATTAGATATGTACATCTCAGCAACTAAGTCAGCATTAGGATTACTCTTAGCACAACATGATGACCAAGGTAAGGAGAGATTTGTCTACTATCTCAGTAGAACCTTGGTAGGTTATGAGCTCAACTACTCACCGATTGAAAAATCATTCCTTGCAATAGTATTTGTTTCCCAAAAAATACAACATTACATGTTGATCCATCAAACCAAGCTAATATCACACATTGATCCCCTGAAGTATTTACTGAGAAAAGCATCACTGACATGATGGCTAGCTAAATGGGTGATGATCCTAAGAAAATTTGTTCTAGAATATGTGGATAGAAAAGCTATCAAAGGATAAGTAATTGCAGACCAACTAGCAGAGGCACCCATACAGGATCATCAGCCTATAAAATCTGAATTTCCATATGATTCTATTCTTACACTACAACTGAAAACAAAGCTTTGGAAACTATACTTTGATGGATCATGCACGAACCATGGAGCAAGAGCAGGGATAGTTCTCATTACCCAAAAAAATGATGTGATCCCTAAATATTTCTGACTCAACTTTCCTTGCACAAACAATATAGCTGACTACAAAGCTCTAGTCATCAGAGTAAAGACAATAATACAATGGATAATCAATAACCTAAAAGTCTATGGTCATTCACAGTTAGTCATTATCCAAGTAAATAATGACTATATGACAAAAGATGAGATGCTAATCCCATATAGAAAGATGGATAGGTTGCACACTTCATTTCATTTCATCGTATTTGAGAAAGTACCAAGATTTCAAAACAAAGAAGTAGATATGATGGCTACCATAGAATCTTTGGTCGACATTCTAGGAAACAAGACCAGATTCCAATTTTTGTAGAGAAACTCATGATACCAACACATCAAGCACCAATCACAGAATCAGCATGTGTCTGTGATGGTCCTGAAACCCCATGGTACCATGACATGTACAATTACCTCCATAGTAGTATCCTACCTCCCAACTTGTCTAGGAACCAAAACAAGTCCCTCAACCACCAATCCTCTAGGTACACCCTTCTCACTAGTACTCTATATATAAAAAGTATATATGGAATGCTATTATGATGTCTCACTTGCACGAAATCCCAGAGAGCTTTGTATGAGGTACATAAAGGAATTTGTGGAACCCACACAGGTGGAAATAGCTTAGCAAAGAATATCATCTAAATGGGATACTACTAGCCCACAATAGAAATAGATTCCAACAAGTATGTACAAAGGTGTAGACAATGTCAGCTTCATGGAGACCTCATTTATGCACCAGCCCAAGAACTCAATCCCATCACTTCACCAGGGCCATTTTATAAGTGGGTATTTGACCTAGTGGGTAAGATTACACCAACCTCATCTAATGGACATAAGTACATCATTACATCAACATACTACTTCACTAAATGGGTGGAAGCCATTCCTCTCACCTACATCACTAGAAAGAACACCCCCATGTTCATACTCAATAACATCATCTGTCGATATCAAATTCCTCAAACCATACTAACAAATCATGGTACACCTTTCCAAAATCAAGATGTTGAAGATATTTATGAACACTTCCACATCAAACAAAGTTTCTCTTCATTCTACTATCCCCAAGGGAATGGTTAAGCTGAAGCAACAAACAAAATCATACTAAATATATTAAAGAAAATAATCAATGAATCAGGGTGAGATTGGCATTTACAGCTTAGTCCAGCACTATGGGCATATAGAAATAGCATGAGAACACCTACAGGAGCCACCCCTTTCTCACTAGTATATGGATTAGAGGTGGTCCTACCCCTCAAAGTAGAAATTCCATCCCTAAGAATCTCACTAAATAACCTTATTTCAGATTAAGACTACAGAGTAGAAAGGCTCAATGAACTATAACTATTAGACGAAAGAAGAAAAAATGAACTCAACCACTTACAAAGCTATCAAAATTACCTTATAAGGAACTATCACAAGAAGGTGATGCCATGAACCTTTGAATTAGGAGACCTCGTACTTATGGAGAATCAAAAGAACTAGGAAGAGAGGGTGAAACCAAGAAAGTTCAAGCCCAATTGGCTAGGACCTTATATCATTGTCACATCTTGCAATAGTGGGGCATACCAACTGGCAACACCATAAGGAGATCATCTCCCAGGATACATCAACAACATGCACCTCAATAGATTCTACACTTGAGGACTCAAGGATAAGGCAATTATCTACATTTTTAGAAAACACAAAAAAAAAGGTTACCTTGGTGAAAACCTAGCAAACAGGCACCTTAGAGACAACAAAAAAAATAAAAATAAAAAGAAGAAAAAAGTAAAGAGAAATAGAATCACTCTCTCAGTGAAAACTAGGAAAACATGCACTATTGAGAAAGTACCTTGGTGAAAACCTGACAAACAGGTGCCAAGTGTTCAAATCCAGCTTCACCATCAATGACAAAGATTAAAGCTTGAGCACCCCACATGCAAGACTGGCTACCCAAGATATTTTTAAGAAGCACAATCCCCTTTGTGTATCAACACTTATCCATGGTTTGTACTGGTCCACCAGACTAGGGGGAAATTCTAAACATCCTGCAAAAATCCCTAAACATTTTAAAACTCATCACAAAATCCTAAAAAGATCAAAATGCCCTAAAAAAAATCAATCTTCATAAAAAACAATCAAAAAATTGCATAATCTCAAATAAATAAACCCAGCTCGGTTATCAACAAGGAAAATGGGTGATCAAGACAAATCAATCAGTGTCAAAATTATGAGCTTTGTGAATCAGCACTGGACCCATATGACATATCTTTATCATCTATCCAATCTATCATCAAGCAAACTGGCAATCAAGGCAATCAATCAATGTCAAAATCATGATCTTTGTGAATCAGCAATGGGCCCATACATAGCTTGATCAGCTATCCAAATGATCAAATTCAATCAACAAATCAATTGTCTTACACAGTGATGGATATGCTCAAAACTAGACAGATCAGTCTTAAATGAGTCATCTATTACTAAAACCAGACACAATCAAGCATCATAGAATCAAGCCAATCAAGAGAATCAAGCTAAATCAAGGAATAATAAATTGTTGACTAGGTCAGTCATCAGTCAGATGTTAGTGTATATTTTGTATTTATGTTCTTATGTTATTCCAGGATCCACCAAGTGAGGAGAGAAGCTATGATAGATCATGACATTATTTTCTTTGATTGTTGTTTGTTGAATGTTTCATTTTGATTCTAGGGCAATGATGATTTAGGATAAATGCGGTAGGCACTATCACTTATCTGGTAGCCATGCAGTTCCATGATATAAGCTTAACCCTAGGAAAGAATTGGACAATCCTTTTTTTTTATCTTCTTGTTCCTAATAATAGAATCATAGTGGTATCCAGATGTTTTGTATCTAGGTGCATTGCATTTCTATCTTGAATTTATCTTTTTTTTCAAAATAAAGAGATCATAGCAGTATCTAGATGCTCTGTATCTGGGTGCATTGGATTTTTATCTTGGTTTTTTATTTTTTGTTTTGGATTGTTCAAAGAGAATAGTGATATCTAGATGGTCAATATCTGGGTGCATTTGGTTCTCTTTCTTTTCAAAATCAGAGATCATAGTGGTACCCAAATGGTCAATATCTAGGTGCATTTGGATCTCTTTCTTTTCAAATTAGGGAACATAGCGGTATCTAGATAGTCAATATCTGGGTGCATTTGGTTCTCTTTCTATTCAATCTCTCTACTCCTTCCGGTTATCAAGAGATCATAGCGGTATCTAGTGATGACATGTAACTGATTGAATGTTTTGATAATGTTAAGTTGAAGATAATGCAAGGCATTAAATCAGTTAATGTTTTGTATTGTCATTGATGTCAACTTGATATCATTTGTATGGTCATTTACATAATGCCAAAGAATTCAGAGAATCAATGGAACAAAGGTTATGCTTTCAACAATGCATAAATGTCAAGTATTCACTAAGTGATAGATAACACCGACGAAGTGCACACTATCAGTAAAGGAAAAGAAGAAAAGACGTAGTGATACCCAACAAGCAAAAGATAGTGTTTCTCGACACAACAAAACCACAGGATGACTGACAAGCTGAAAATAGAGTTGCCCGACGAGTAAAAATCTATTGATGCCAGACAGACAAAGATCCCAAAGCTAACTAGAGTCATGCCGAAGGAACTATCAGTTGTCACCGAAAACTAACTAAAGAGTTGACCAACAGAATAGAGAGTTCAGACAATGAAAAAATATCTAGCTGGCAAGAGCTAAAGATAGACTTAGTTGGTTGTTTTCTTTGTTTTATTCAACAAAAGTTAAGTAATTGATTTAAAGAAGACTTGTACAGTTGGCAATAAGATAACTGCGAGATAAATTAGGAGTTATGCTTTAAATCAAATTGGCTGGATTGTTTTTCATGCCAAGAATCAAGAATCAAGAAACTATGAATATCATGTCTATATAAGAGACAAGCTTAATTTATTTTCGATATCACATGAAAAGGGGATTAAGGGGAGTGAATAGAAAGAGGATGGTAAAGAGAAACTGATGAAGAATAACTTCATATAGTCCTAATCAATCAAGTTGAAGGAGAGCTAAATAATTTTGCATACACTGACAAACAGTGAAGCACAACATCACAGAGAAAAAAGTGTGGAGCATAAAGAATTGAATTGATACATTGATCAGAGAGGTAATGTACTTAAATAGATCTGAAAATATGCAATTCAAAGTTGCTTCATGAACAGGTCATAGTGTTTCAGTTTAACCATTGAAGCATCAAGTCTCTTAATAGAGTACGGCTTAACAGTCTTCTATATATTGAGGTACATCCCAAGGAGTTCCAAAAAGGTTGATTCATGAAAGTAGCATTGGATTTTCCCAATACCTATTGACATTATAAGAAGGAGGCTGATTCGAGGATGGTAGCAATAGATGCACGATACTAAGTGACAACCTCTATGTATAAAAACCTCTAACAAGGTCACACTTAACAGTGTGTTTGTAACCTTTAACAGGGTTGGCTCCTAACAGGCCTCACTTCAGAAGAGTGAAAATTTGGGGTACCAGTCCTAGTGGTTTTTTCCTTAACAAGGTTTCCATGTTAAAAATTTATGTGTTATGTGTGTGTGATTCATTTCTTTATTGTCTTGTATCTGACATAGTTAACACTAGGTTGATCGGTATACTCTACGTATTTACTGAGTTTTGGTAAATAGTTATACTGCTTATCGGTAATCAAGGAGAATAAGGACAGACAAGGAAAACCGATAGACAGTTAATCATTATAAGTATTTCAAGGCATACATCTTGTAGGGACTTAATAATCTAAGGTTTATTTGATTGGTGGTTAATGTTTGAAGGATAAAATTTGAGGTCACTGATTCACCCCCCCC